>JAOPJG010000480.1:0-23302 GCA_027478255.1 Dispira simplex | reverse complement strand
AGGAGAGGAGGTAAACAGTGGAATAAGTCACCTGACGAGAGCTGCTTACGGAGGCGGAAAACATGGAGATTAACAATAACATTATCAGAAAAAAAAGGTAGATATAGGCCAAAAAGTATGATATGCTTTGTTGGTTCAGACTACATGTCTACGTATAGCAACTATACCCATGAAAAAATGGGGAATAAGAAGGGGTATAGCTAGGCTCGTATTGGGATGAAGGTAGCACATACTTTTCATAGATGGAATAATCGATAATATCCATTCAGGAAGGGACAAAGGGAATTCTGATAAACTCCTTTTGAGATGAGGGGTATGTGCTGTATTTAGCCAAGAGAGAGTATCTACAGAACTTAAAAGTGTTTAGCAACTATAGCTGCTAAAATGTGTACCCTCTCAGCTTATCCAAATGTTATAAATAAGCTACTGCTTTCCTTCGTTTTAACCGTACCTTGGTCGAGCCAAACTTCTGGCTACATTCTGTTATCTGCCCCTTTCTTGCCACAATATTACCTGCCACTGTTTCCATTCCATTGGGACTTTATTTGTTAGTCCAGTTCACCTTTGTTTTTTTTTCTATCGAACATTTCATCCAGGGAAAAGCTCCGTCCGAGCTACTACGAGGTTTATCAGTGCTCTGTTTATGGTTCATTAACCAAAATTTTCCATTATGTCGTTCAAGATACTGGTAAAATCTGCTCTGTTGTTTCTGGCCCTTACCAGTCCCACTTCTGCCGAAGGAAATCCCGGAGATATTCGGTATAACAATGGTACTTGCGGCTTTAAAGACACAGTTATCATGCTCTCATTTGACGGTTTCCGTTATGACTACATGGAACGAGGCCTTACCCCGCATCTGGCCAACATTGTGGAAATGGGAGGAGTTCAGGCTGCCTACATGACTCCCAGCTTCCCCAGCGTTACGTTTTCCAACCATTATTCCTTGGTAACCGGTCTCCACCCTGAATCCCATGGTATCGTCAACAACCAATTTTATGACCCAAGTTTCGATGAGGTGTTCATACACTATGACAAGAAGGTGAGCACAGACCCTAAATGGTGGGGTGGTGAGCCGCTGTGGGTGACGGCTCATAAGCAGGGACTCAGGAGCGCGTCAGCCATGTGGTTGGGTTCGCAAGCCGAAATTCAGGGCAAGAATCCTGACTATCTGATACCGTATAAGCCTGTCGAACCCTATAAGAAGGTGGACCAACTCCTGGCGTGGTTGGATTTACCCGTGGAAGAGCGCCCTTCTCTCCTGCTAGGATATTTCCCTGAAGTGGACGAGGCTGGCCATTACAACGGTGCTAACGGGAAAGAGGTCGATGATACATTAGTAAAAATAGACAGGGCCATAGACTATCTGCAAAATCAACTGGCCCTGCGCAATTTAACGGATATTGTGAATGTGGTGTATGTGAGTGACCATGGTATGCATTCGGTTCCTAGGGAACATTACATTATGTTTGACAAGGTTTACCCTGACATGGGGGATTTCAAGTTGGTGAGCTCTGACCCCATGGTCGCGTTATACCCTCATGACTATAGAAAAGTCCCCGAGATCTATAAGAAACTCAAAGAGGCCAGCGAGGGTCAACATTGGAAGGCGTACCTAAAGGATCACTTACCCAAAGAGTTCCACTACCGAAATTCGGATCGTATTGCCCCAATCGTTTGTATTCCCGAATCGGATTATACTTTCTCTACCACTAAACAATACGAAAACTCGAAGATTTGGTGGAAAAGAGGCGATGCATCTGGTATCCATGGATACAACAACACTGATCCTATGATGCGTGCCATTTTCGTTGCCCATGGCCCGAACTTTAGGAATACTACTTCGGTCCTTGGGGCTCCAATGAAATACCAAGATGATAATATTAAAACCCCTCGCGATCTCCACCGACCCATTCAACTTGTGGATGTCTACAATATCGTTGCCAAGGTGTTGAATCTCGAACCTGCCCACAACAACGGAACCAAATTTTAATATAAGCAACGTTGACTTTGTTTGGTTTTTTTGTTCCTTGGTGCCATTTTTTTCAAGAATATCACTTTCTTATTTTCCCGCTTAGATTTTCATATTTCTAATGAGGCAACTCTGAACACCCCACTTGCCTGACTCCTTATACCTTTTGAATCAATTTTACGTATCAGTATGACTTTCTTTTCGCATTTCCTCTTGTTCTGATCATTTTGCCAAACCAAGTGCCTAAACGGTCACCACCCAGTTTCTTTTTCACATGTTGCTGTTTACTACAGGATATCTAAGTGCTGGTGGGGCGAGCAACACTACCTGCCGAAAAATATAATAAACTCAATTTTACCATATTAGACATGTATGTAGCATAGTACAATCCAACAAAGGAAAGCCTCAGACTTGGCAATATGGGCGACTGATGACAATTTACTGGAAAAACAATGATACGCTCAGACAGAGATTTCTGGTTTTGTAGCCCAAGTGGCCGCAAAATAAAAATGAGAAACACGTGATTTATAATGACAAAGTCGATAACCACTTCTGGCTTGTAATATACTGTCATAACTCCCTCGCTGTGCTGATTTTGTTTATCCACAACAACCATCGGGTAAAAGCTGCCCCGTTACATCCGTATTTCTTTAAAGCCATTTCGTCTACATACTACACTTTTTTTTTCCTTTTTTTTTGCTCTCTCTTATTACCATGGCTGACGTAGGTGCACCAGCAGAAAAGAAGATACGGCTGGCGCTAGAGAATGCCACTGCGATTCCTCCCCCCACACTAAATGGTACGGTAACCACAACGTCGGCAACCGGCGCCGTTCCATTTGACGTTACGGAAACCGGACACTTGGTTTACAAACCGTAAGTAGTTTGCTTGTAGCCTAGTTAGGTGGATTCTAGGAGAACTTTTTGGACGTTTCTTGTTAGCAGGGTATTTTTACTCCACTTACCTCCTTGGGTGAATAAGGAACGAAAACTTGAGGAGGTTAAAAATGTAGCCCCGATGGTGTTAAATGGTACAAGTGACACGGTCCATTGGTCCAATATTCTAAAACTAACACTTCATTTGTGAATGCGCTACTCTGGTTTTTAATCTAGTTTTCTTACATCTCGAGATTATCTGACCGAACAGATACACAAACTGTGGGCCCAACATCCTAACCTACAGGGCCTGGACGACACCCTCAATAATAAAACCGATGGTACGAATAGCACACCTACTCCTGGACAACGCTCCACCTCCGAAGGACTGGGTGATACGAATGCTGACACCCAGGTCACCAAATCATTACCGGAACTCCGACACTATTTACACGAAACATTACGCGCTGCCAAGTCCGAAGTAGAAGTGGCGATGGATTTGGTCAACATTTTATTGGCAGGTCTTAAACCCCCCACAACGGGTACCAGTAACGACCCATTGGCCCTACTGGGTGCTACTACGCAGCCCAAAACAGCGGGGCTTGGTCAGAGTGCCTTGGCCCCGCCATTACGACTACCAGCCAACACTATTAATTATACTTATAGCCATCCTACCAAACCCGAACCGGCTACCCAAATTCGCAAGGTGAAATTAGCGTTAGGTGCCAAACGTAAACATTTAAAAGTAGCAGCTTCCATTTTCACCTCTAATGCCACCAGTATGGCGGCAGTAATCGAGGAAGAGCACCAGTTTTGGGAACAAGCATTACAACTCCGTCAAAGAAACTGGATTATTCGACCTCGTCACGTTGACGGAGCGCCCAGTGGTGGCCAAATCGGACAGTCCTCATTTTCAGTAGTATACGGTTACCAACATGTGGGTTCCACCTTTACCGACCCTGGGATTGCCGAGCTGGTGCGTGGACCTTCTAAGAAAGGCACGGGAGAGACATCCCAGCCGGTTTCTACTACCGAATTCGTATTTTACCAACCATGGCAACGTCATTTGGAAATTGCCCTGGTGGATAGTGTCACCCGGAGGGTGATAGCGCGATCCTTGCCCGATGTTGCTACGAGTACTTCCCAATCTCCTGACCAACATCAACAATTGTTAAAGGCTCAACAGGCTGTCTTTGATGAACAACTTTTTCAGCTGGTGAGGCGGGAAGCCAAGGTGTTCCGAGTGACCAACAGCGCCGCTGAAGCGCACCAGATTGTTTCTATTCCCTGGCCGGCAGTACCTAGGTCGACCACCAACTTGACGACGAATGACGCAGACAAGAATAGTCAACATTCCGGTCAGCTATTGCTGGAAATGCGTCTGCGGGATGCGACTAAACCAGAAACCGGAGATGAGGATTCCGACTCTCCAGTGCAGTTTACTACCTCCTGTCCTGGTATTACCGGACTGTACCAAAATCCGAATTTTATAAAGCTAGTGTTGGAACTAAGACTATGTCGTCAGTTTTATTTCGTGAAAACACGTCCGATCATTCGACATAGTGAAGAATTCCGTAGCGAAGTACGATTTGAACAAATCAGTTTTGCGGTTCCCCCGTCTCATTTATTACTTCCGCCGCTTATAGCTGAAGCCCATTTTATCAGCACCCTGAGATACGTGCACCAGATATTAGAGTCACAATGTCGGACCTTACTCCAGGAGGGGATCCCCGCCACTTTAAAATACCATCTCGCTCTCGAATCTGTTGTCGCTAATACCCGCTCTCCGTCGGATAGGACGCATCATATCACTCATAGCGACTATACCGAGTGGTTACGTTTGTGGCAAAAACTTGTCAAGATCTACCCCAAGAGTTCTAAACCTTCCACCGCCCCTGGGCAGCCCTTATCTATGACGGCTCTAGCGGCATTGGCCACTAACCCCAACACCCCCGTGGGTTCTATCCTCGGTAAGATGGACCTCCAAGACGTGCCTCTCAACTGGTCGATCTTGGTGAACCAGTTTCCCGGCCGCAACGGCTATGTTGCCACGCTTTGGCTACGGTTGTGGCCTGACCGCCTGTGTTGGGTGCAGTTGGACCAAGTGGATCGAATTACCGTGGCAGTGGTCAATTCTTGCTCGTTTTCGTCATTAGACCACCCAGATTCGCTACCTACTTCCGCTTTGCATCTACCCAGCGCGGGCGTTGTGAAGCCTTGGATTGAGGCCCAATGTCGCCAGCATCGTTTGCGCCTTCAACAAAATACGAAACGGCAGGGATTGTTTATCCACTCACCTTTGAAATGATGTCCTCGTCCAGACGTACCAGATTGGAACAAGCTTGGGCTTCTTCAACCATCCCTCCCTTTATCCTTTATTTAGCCGATTTGTAGCAGGGTTTGCAAATTTTACAATTTCCTCTTGAGTCTCACTGTGTAATTTGAACATCTGACCCTTTTTCTCTTTGATTGTTTACCTAGTCTAGTAAGTACATATTACCATTATTTCTATTTTTATATGGTTGCAGATAAAGTTTCGTATGACTATTGATCCGATCTATTGACGTCATGGGGCAATAATGGTCGGGAAAAAAGGGGCGTGTGAGTGCCAAGGGACAGCGACGACTGTGGTGGTGGGCTGTCAGCCCCATTACAGTAGAAAGGAGAAGGGCGAAGACATTCCAAATGGCTATATTTCTGTGGAGTGAATGGGTTCGGTCATCTCGTGGAAGAGGATAAAGATGGCCGCAACGGATATATCTTAGGAGTGACAGACTATATCGGAAAAGGACAATTAAATAAGGCTATTCAGTTGGATCGGCGTGAATTCCCCTAGTGGTTGATTTAATCCTCACTGGCAATGGATAGATTAAAAGTGGTACGTAATAGCAAAGTCCGAATTTCGGCGAAAGAAAGTAACCTGACTGTATGGAGAAGGTGAGTGAAGCACTGTTTGGAGGTTACTTAGTTGCACCGAAATATATGTTCTAGAATTACTATAGAGAAAGTGGAGAACAGATACAAGTAGAAAGGGGTGCCAGGGAATATAGGGATGACATTCAGTGCTGTTGAGAGAATCCCGCCAGTGTTATCCACTGTACCAATAATCAACACGAGATGTCCACCTGTCATGATAACAACGTTGGTAGTTACCAGGGCCATCGGCTCAATATGGTACCCACACTTCCCCCCCGTCATCCCGATACCCGCGCTATCTTGATTCCACCAACTAATAATAGTACACCATATATGGCTATAAAGGAGAAAGCTCAGAAAGTCATACCAGGCGGATCGCCGTGGAGTTTCCGAAAATAAAGATCACCACGGCTTGAAAAAAAAAAAGAAAGAAATGATGTCATGAAATTAGCGCCCAATACCCATTGGTTCTACTAAACACCGAACTCGAAACATATCCCATAGTGGGATAAGATATAGAAAAAAAATATAAAACATTTGAATAAGCCGATAGGTTCATTTGTTCGTATGATCCACTCAGACAAGATGGTGCAGTGTTTGGTTGAACTGCCTGTGGTATAACAGATGATGATTGGTGTCAGTGACGTAACTCATCGCATGGCCTAACCGATACTGATTTGGCCACTGGGTATACTGTTGTGATATGAAAATATCGACCATCTTTCTACTCAACTAGTACTGGTGATGGTTCGTTTACTAGTCAGGCACTGACAGTGTCCCAAACAAGTCTGAGCTGAAGAGCTGTTGTAGCTCTTCCCCCCTCCCTCTATATTGCTTTACAAATGACGCTTGTAGAAGGGACCATTTGTACACACACCGGAAAGCGGAAGTAAAAGAAAACGGGGGAAGAAGACTAACACTGCCGCAAAAAAAAGGGCACATGGAAAGGACGGAAAACGAGGGAATAGCCCAACAGCCCTTTTTACGTTACACATGCGAAACCAACACTGAGACCTATTTCTATTGGGTTGACGGTCTATCTTCCAATCCGAACCCTTTCATCTGTTTTGGCCACATCAAAAATTGCCTATGGATTAGGGAATACTTTTTTCGCTATTCGCGCAGACAACCTCCCCCTCACCTATCTATTCAGGGACAAAAATGGTTCCATTCGAAGTTGGGCTATAAATGTACGACCCCTTGGTCTCTCCTGGTTCGGCTCATTGTGAGTCATTCTCTCTCTTTTGTTCACATACGTCTTTATCGGTCATTAACGCATGCTTTGCTTAGTTATTTTATTACCTGCTCGCGTTATTATTCATGTACTTATTTTTTTTTCCTCAACTCTCAAAGAAAAAAAAAGGAACTAGTTGTAGGGCTAGTGCTTTGACCACTAATATCTACCCTCTTTTATAGACTGTGTATGTTAGCTATTCGACAGTCCACCTGTTTATTTCGACCACAATTCACTTCACTCTCGGCCTTGTTAAAGTCCGTCTACCCTGCAGCTTCCCTTTATATCACTCGCTCACACTCGCTCCGCCGACCAGTTGCTCCATTCTCCAACATGCCTGCTCCCACCACCATGACTTTGCCCACTGAAAACCGATCCCAGGCTTCCAACCGGGCTGCCACCACAGCCGCCCTTTTGGCCCAGAGTAAAGTAATTACCTTTATTGGGGGCGGTAACATGGCCGAAGCTATTCTGGGTGGTCTCCTGGCCAAGGGTTTCCAACCTTCGCACATTCGAGTGTCTGATCCCATGGAAGGCCGCTGTCAGTACCTGCATTCCAAATACCAAGTGTTGGCCTACACCGATAATTCCCAGGCTATACTCGGCCAGCGTGGTCCCTACGCTACCACTGCCAATACCACTACGGAAGGTAGACCCACCGATATTGTGATCATGGCTGTGAAACCCCAGGTGTTGGAAACGGTGATAGCTCCTATTGCTCCTTTGTTGGTGGAAAATAAACCGTTGATTATTTCTATTGCCGCCGGTATTCGCACTCGAGATTTACAGCGTTGGGTAAAGCAACACGGCGGTCAAGCCCGTACTGATGCCTCGGGAACATTGCCCTCGGTGGTACGCTGTATGCCCAATACTCCCGCTTTGGTGGGTCATGGCGCTTCAGGGTTATACGCCGAACCTTCGGTGTCAGATGCTGAGCGTCGTATGAGTTCGGAAATTATGGGTGCTGTTTCCAAGTCCTTTTGGCTGGACAGTGAAGATCTGATTGACGCTGTAACCGCCGTCAGTGGTAGTGGACCGGCTTACTTCTTTTTAATGCTCGAAGCTATGAAGGAAGGTGGAGAGGCCGCTGGTTTGCCTGGCGACTTGGCCGCCCAGTTAGCTGCCCAGACTTGTTTGGGCGCCGCCCACATGGTTCTCCAGGCTACCGACGATTCGGCCGCGGATTTGCGGCGTAAAGTAACCAGTCCCAAGGGTACTACGGAAGCTGCTGTAAATACCATGGTGGCAAGTGGTCTGAAAAAGGCCGTAGTGGACGGTGTGCTCGCTGCCAACTCCCGATCCAAGGAACTGGCTGATATTTTGGGAAAACAGTAAACCATTTCTTTCATACCTTATAGTATAGCGACGGTCATCCTGTCCCTCTCGGATTCTCGTTAGTTACGGATAGTACTCAGCCTATTTGCTTGCCTTTTTTTCTTTTCTATCCACCTGCTTTATCTTTATATACTATGCAATGTAAATTGAACTGCCAAAATAACTATCACAATTAAAATCATCGATCAAAATCCATCAAGATTGGGTGACATACACTTAACTCTTTCCCTCCTTTGCGTTGACTGAGGACAAATTGAACGTTGGCAATAGACGGTGTGTGTCTTTGGATTACAAGTTTTCAATGCCTACACTATACCGTTTTTCGACTATCCATTCTAATAGTATTAAGCCGTGGTATTTCCTGGTGTCTTTCTTCCCAACCAGGGTGAGGCCCTAGGGTGCACTGGCAAGGGCGCTGCCTCACTCCCCATCATCCCTGGGTTCGAGTCCCACAACAGATGAAAAATTATACGCAATTTTATCACTTACGCATCACATCAGCTTATGGAATTGGTTTTTTTAGGACTCACGTGTGGTTTATGTTTAAGTAATTGATTTTCCCACAGAAGTGCCACTATGGCATGGAGTTCGTTTATTTCCCAATGGCCATCAGTGCTAGTCATTATATCATCATGCCCCTACCCGCTTGAACGGGGGGATAATAGGGAGCCCCGCCATGGCTCATTAAACTCAATAAATTTCTCTTTCTCTCTCTTTCTCTTTCTTCCCAACCGCATTTTGCTGTTAACCCCTACCAGTAACACTTTGAGACAATGGTGCTGATCAAAAATGTTTCCAACATTCCCTTCCCACGCATAAATCTTAATGCAGCTTAATAAATGGGTGATTTTTTTTCGACTATATAGGGATAAATCCGCCGAAGTTGAATGGGTCTCTCACAAGATCCTATTGGTTATGTCATTGTTGGTACATTTTTAGCTCCGAATCTTTATATAGTCAAAAAAAAATCACCCAATGACGTTCTAAATTTCACCCTTAATTTTGCTTACGTATATTTGGCTTTCATAATGCGTTGCCACACGTCAATAACAAGTGACGCGTGCTCCCTTCTTTGCAGCTCCATGCGCTACAATATCGTTCCAATGTCGGTAAAAAATACTCAATTTTAATCTCAATGAAACGAAAATTGTATACAGTATTTGCAAATATGATGCAATAAAAAAAAACATGGTAAAACAAATAAAGATGCAGCTGTAAAAAAAAAGACCTTATCAACGAATAAAAAATTAAAAAGTACCAAACACCTAGTATAATAATTAAACCAAGCACAAATTAGAAACACATAACCCAAACGCAAACAACGTGAAAGAATAAATTAAACCAACAAAGATTTCATACTCGTAAAATAAAGAAAAACTAAAAAAAATTGGCACTAAAATATAACAAGAATAACAAAAGGCCTTGTGGCCCAAGTATACAAGCGTGTAGAGCATACACATTGGAATAATATAGGTTTTACACAGCACAAGACGTGGAAAGGATGGTGAGGAGGGGAGGGGAGATATTTACAGCGTAAAGGTTTGGTTGGTAGGCACCACCATATCGTCATGC
This sequence comes from Dispira simplex, assembly GCA_027478255.1. Classification (NCBI taxonomy): domain Eukaryota; kingdom Fungi; phylum Kickxellomycota; class Dimargaritomycetes; order Dimargaritales; family Dimargaritaceae; genus Dispira; species Dispira simplex. The sequence continues at coordinate 13,401 of JAOPJG010000480.1, read as the reverse complement.
TCAGGGAGACCCAGTGAGATAGGCAGGATCATACCTCGCATGTCAGCAGTAGGTCCATGGGCATCTCCCACCATAGGGGCCAAACACACCATCACTTGTGAACTACGCCATTCCACGTGGGGACTAGAATACTGACCAAACCATACCTTCATCTTGGGTTGAAAGTTTTCCCCAAAGATGGTGACCACTTTGCGGGTGTCTTGAGCTGATGGTGACTGTCCTCCATTGCCTTGACCGTCACCAGCACTATCGCTCCGTTCCGTTCCAGGGGCAGAAGTGCCTGATGTACCTTGGTCATGTTCCCCTACAATCACTTGGGCCACTGTAGGATGGCCGCTACCAACGAGTCCCCCCAACGAGTGATGATGGTGGTGGTTAAAAGCCGGTGAAAAGGGAGACTGGTGCATAGATTCACCCAAAGCGTTTCCATCCTGCCCTCCTCCCTCCACTTTAATTGGACTGAGTAACGCCGAATGGTGCGGGTGATGATGACGGTGGTGATCGGTCCCCATTGCTGTAAAATTATTGACGCCATGCGGATCATGGTGTGCCGGCGGTGGTGCCATCAATCCCCTCGCCGCTGGATGTTGGCCATTGCCCGCCATAAGCCCCATATCATAACCCGTCGGAATCACCGAAGTTAGACTGGACGCCGACAGGTTACCCCCTTTAATAGTGTACTGGGACGATTCCGATCCCACAATAGTCCAGATGGCGCAATCCTGGGCATCTTCCACCCACGCCGCAGCACAGGCACTGTCATGACCCCCCGAATGACGAGACATGCTATTACGTTTTTGCCCCTTGTGTACTGTTTTGCCGGTAGCGGAAATGTGTCCACTACCTCCCATCGTTAGGAGGGGTCCCAACGTATCATCATGACCCAGGACTGAACCCCCGTAGTGGAACCCAGTTCCGTCCACGGGCCCATTCCCCGCTATCATCGCACCCGGGTGCGGGTTACTACCACCCACAAGATGTTTAGGGGTAGTGGGGGACACTTCACCGTCGGTAGAATTAGGCGGGGTCGCCAAATGGGAAAAGGGTTTCTTGCCCCCTTTGCTAGGCTGGGTGCCCACCACGTCCGTCAAACAAGCCAGATAACTCCCTACATCACCATTGGGATAAGCATGGGCCGTCATAGGTGAGCCTTGGCTAATCTCAAAGGCCACCTTGTGCAATTGTGACACAGGATCTCCCAATACTTCCTTGCCCGTTTCGCTCGATAGAATACCTCCCACCACCATACTGCCCTTTTCCACTTTACGAATAATCATAACCGGACTGACCATTCCCGTCGAGAGACACTGTAGTACAACAGTCTGGTTGTAATGAATGGGAATCGGTGGGGTTGGAGTAGGTGCAACCGAACCCCCGTGGGCTGTCCCACCTGCCCCCGACGAACCTCCGCCGTCCACTCCCGACCCACTCAGTCCGCTGTCCACCATGGCGAAATCCGGGGGACACCGAGGGTGAATGGCAATGGTCGGGAGTGGTGGATACCCGGGAATAGGTGGAGAGTTGGGATAGTTCATGATGTCACCCAAAGGCTGGTTAGGATCGACAATCCAGATAATAAAAGGGTCCCATAAATTAGTCCGCGCTACGAAACAGGTACTCTCTGGGTCCAGTGAGGCATTGGTTACATTTGACCAGTTGGGTCGAGGGCCTCCCGAGGCCATCGAGTTGCTCACACTCAGATACTTTGTAGAAACCGTTTGGGAACGTAGCCGGTTAAACAGCGATACGGTACTGCCATGATGGATGCACAACTCAATGTTCTTCAGACTCTGCCGTTTCTTGGACGGTTTGGAAATGACCTTGATGGGTTTGGAATGGAAAGTACTTAGTAATTCTCCCTGTGGAGAGTGTAATTTGACGTATACTTCCACCTTTTTGCGTTTTTCATCGGCTTCGTTAATGTAGAGGTTTTTGGACACGCAACGACCCGTAATGCTGTGATCCGGATCACCTGGGTTGTTCGGCTCTCCACCGCTGCCACTAGGACCCATTTTGGGTCCGAGTCCACCACCCACCCATTCGATAGTGGGCTGCTGTGGGGCACTTTCGTTGGGAATTCCCACCATTAGCCGGGGACCAGTGGAATTCAAGAGACTCTGAACGTTAGCCCCGGTACCTGGTAAATGGTAAGGTGGGGGAATGCACCACCCACTACCCAACAGGAGTACGGTGGGAGGAGGACACAAGAACCGTTTTTCGCTTCCATACGACTTTTGAGCCACCTTGGGGGTCAGAATCACGATACACTTGTCAGATTGGTCGGCTGAATAGTCCCCGCCCCTTAGAGGAGTGGGCCCGAAATGCATAGCGGTGGGGCTCCCCGCTGCGGCAAATCCAAAATCCTTGTTCATGGCCATAAGCGACTGCATATGGGCCGGGTTGGGTGAATTGTTCCACACTGGCATCTGGGGGATAATATTCGACGCCATAATTCCCTCTGGTACCGGAGTGTGAGGGGTTAAAGGGGAAGAAGGGTGGGCCGAAAATGATGTCAAGCTACCCATACGATTCCGGAATGTAGATGGTATATTACCGCTGTTCAGACCGGCAAATGACATGGTGGTCCCGCTGGCCCCCATTGCCATAGACACCGTGGTGGCTGGATGACCATTCCTGCTCGCCGTGGTTGAAGCGAGCGATTGGGTGCTACCATTGTTGCCAGACATGAGGGCCAACGAAGCCGGGTCGATGGCCGTTGCAAAAGATGCATTGATATGAGCGGGACTGTGAAGACTACTGGCATCCGAGGCCATGGTAAATCCCGTCAATTCTGGATTGTGGATAAGTTGGCTGGGTTCCACGCTCGCCGAAGAAAAGCTGAAAAATATGGGTGATTCCGGACCAGTGGGAGTCTGCATGGACTCTAAAAAGCTTGGGGAGAACATGGCCGGGGTAATAGGACCCGGAGAGTGGGTGTTAGAATCAACGGATGCGGCACTGTCGGCGGCAAGCACCTTGTCGAACGCCAAACTAAGTGAGCGGGGTTTTTTGGATGATAGCCGACTGCCACGCATAGGGGAACGATGGCTCATCACCCGGCCTACCCGTGGGGGCAGGGGCCGGGAAGTTTCACTACCCGGCGAAAAGGCCAACCCGTCTACGTTGGTGTCAAACGAACCCACTGTGGTGGAAGACTGGGTGGATGTACTAGACACAGAGAGTGGATGTTGACCCACTGAGTCAATAGTAGACCCAGTTGCCATGACATCATCTCCAGCCTTTCCCGACGATAGCACCAAGTCGGACGGGGCAGTTGTCATATGTTCATAGCCCATAGCATTAGAAAAGGAGTTTAACAAAAGGGAGGATGGGTCGGCGGTGGAAGTGGACCACCCACCGAAACCCGCTGTCGAGGAAACAGCACCTGTTCCGTTATCTGTAAAATGTGATGAGGAGTGTTCCATCCAAGAGGCAAGCCCCAAGGAAGCACGTGTATTGGCAGCATCAGAATACCCAAGTGTTCCCGAGCCAGAAGTGGATGTAGTGTTCTCTAGTTGTACTACACCGGTGGTATCTACGGTAGGAAGCGTCATACGGCGTTTTTTAGCCTGGAAAAGTTCGTTATCGGTGTGGTCGTGGGCCACCAGGTCGTGGCCATCAAGTGTACCTGCGGCCATAGTCCCCGAGAAATTGGTATCGAGGTGCCCCATGGTCAACGAGGTGGAAAGAGGTAAAGGTAATACTCGATGCAGGTCGCTGCTGTAATTGTTATGTAATAACAATATCGGTCGTAACAATATAGTAATAATAGTTACCACTCTAGTGTAAAATATACGCGGGTCAACCTCACAAACACATACACTAGTTTGACTGAACCCTGCTGACTGACAAAGGTTATAGCTATACAGTGGACAATAAAACAGCAGTGGAGATGCGACTCAAGGGGTGAAAATTCAGAATAAAAGACCGAAATAATCGACTGGGCTTAGGGAGGGGAAACTATACGTAAGGGAAATAAAAAAGCACGAGAGTCGAAAAGCCAGGGATAAGCTTTTTGTGACACAAACAGGGCACTCTTCAGGGAAAACCGTGCAACTATAAGCTGTTCAAAGGAAGAGGATAATAGAGTACCAAAGGAACAACCCAAAGGTGAAGAAAGGCCAAGGAGTTAAGCGGAAGAAAGGAACCGAACCCGACTACAGAGAAGTGATGCGTACTGGTCGCGGTTTGTGGTATTGCGCTGAACCTAATGACGGAGGGTGGAAAAAGAAGTGCGGTTAAACAATGCAAGGGCGAAAAGGGTGGTTTATAACCGAGTCAGCTAGAGAGGCAAAGGATACCCCAAAGGCAGTAAGGGCCGGGATGAGAAAAGCGGGCAGTTTCTCGGGGCAGTTGACACAATACAACGAGGGCTCGAATATCATAAAAAAATGGGTACCAACAAACTACCAAAAAAAAATATATAAATAGGACGTTGTAGTAGTTACAAAAGAAAATGGATATTACATACGCAGTGCTGTTACTGCGACTCTTGTTGGTGACATTAATAAGGGTAAACGGGTTTTTTTTTGTGCTGAAGCGAAATAGTCGATATTTATGAAGTGCCAGGAGTGTCGGGCGGGGAGGAAGGGAAAAGGGGAGGGGGGTAAGGTCTGGTGGGTTCGTTGAGTATAGTAAGGGTTAGTCCATGTATAACCCATACGCCCAAGAATGGAAAGTGGGTTTTATTCGGCTAACGTCCCCCTTTCCTTCCAATCATTATCCTCGTGTATCTGTTCGATGGTCTGGGGTTGAACCACCCTCTTTTTTTTCAGTTGGTTTCATTGGACTAGACTACGTGGGCACTGGACCTCTCTTTGCTTGGATTCGGTTAGGCTGACCCATCACCAGCAGAAGTCCACAACGCTGTTCTGACTTAGTCCACAAGTATTGGTTTAAAGAGATCCCTGACACGATGGCATCAATATGACACATGGTGAAAAGAACATAATGCCATCGCGACATTTAATTTAGCAATTTTAATAGCTTCTTTCGAGATATCCATGTAAGCGTCGTCCACGGACACAGCTAGGGTCAAATTAATTAAAGTCAAGCTTTTTCTGCCATACACGAACTCGCCCTTTCGTATCTTCTCGTGTACATGCTGAAGACGTAGAGAATAAAGGCTTGCAGTATTTCCTAGCCTATGCCATTCCCAGCTCTCCCCATAGAACCAGGAAGGGGTTTGTCACTAATACCACTTTGCAGTCATTAAGCCAGTTTATAAATAGTTGGTATAGATATGTCATTCCAGGTTGGCGAACTTCCTGATATGTTTCCTTCTAGAAACGGGATACCACAACTCCCTTCAATCTTTTCCTCTTCCCCTCTCAAGCCTCCACACCAACGGAGTGCACCAAACGGAAGGGAAGTTTTAACAAAGAGATTGTTCTTGTCAGCAATCCTAACAAGAGGGAGATCGCCCTTTCTTATTGACCATATTAACTGTGGTACGCCCTACCGTTCCCTTTCCAGGTTTTTTATTTATTTCCTTACTGGTATTTAAAACTGGTTTCAGTCTTCCTAAAAAGCGAACGATGAAATGGTCAGAGTGATTATATTAAGTACTTGTTTCGCTTACTATGTCATCAATCGCTGGGGGTGGTGAACTATTGTGCACAGACGCCATCTGGTTCAAGAACAGTAAATCTATCCGATGTACTGGTGCCCATTGTTATTAGTTTTATTTTTTAAAAGGAGGAAGACGAGGAATAGTATTGTGGTTTCTTATGTCATAGTCATTCAACGAGATGGATACACAAACTGTGCTATACAGTCTCTTGTCAATGGGGACGAAAACAGGGCCGCTACTCTCACTCGACTGTGGTCCACCCGTGAGGTAAACCTGAAATATTTGTTAGGGTTATTGGAATACAATCATTTCAGGGTTCCGATTGCCAAGTTGGAAGAATCCGAGTTCCCTTCACGTATATCCGAAAATTTCTACCACATATTTTTTTCGGTCTGGCACTATATCTACTCGGCCTAATTTGAGTGCTGAAGGTGACTTGTCAAGGAAACATACCTGACGTAGACTTGTCCCCTTTCCTTGAAAAGTATTTCGCTCCTGTCTCATTGTTCTGGATTGCTTCACCTCGGGAACTCTCGACTCGCATACTCGGTAACCCCCTTTTTTAAAAATCGTTGGACAACCACATGGATTGGCCTATTCAGTCTACAATTACATCGTATCCTTTGTGTCCTATGTATTTTTTTTTACTTGTCCACCCCCCTTGGTTGTCCATACCTAGTCACCCCATTCACGCCAAACAGACGGATTTATTGGTTGATTGTAATGTTGAACCCTTGGTCTAATTCGGCTTGGCCAATGTTGATCTACCATCTATTTACCTGTGTGGAGTTTTCTCCACAGTTCTTTCAGTAGCCCAAGTAGGTATACCCAATAAAAAGATGAGAGAATCGGTCTTCCTTTTATCCCCATCTTCCAATTTGGTTAACAATTTCACTCCGTCCGGTAAATTGGCTTGCATTATCTTTACTGGCCCTCTGTTGGCTTGACAACTCAATGGGTGACAAATGGTTGGTTTGAAGCTTGTGGTCCGAATACCAAAAAAAAAAATTAATGAATCCATCATTATTATTATATTGGGCCTCTGTTAAATAGGGACACCGTAGTCACGTTCAACCTCATATTTCTTCCTTGCTCGTGCTTATGCTGTATTTCCAAAAGAAGAAAATGGTGATTCGAAACCAGATAAGAAAGCCACTAATCATGGATCGGATTTTTAGATGATACGACACAACTCTCCTCCCCTGGTTGGTATGTGGAAAATGTCGTAGTTGGTTTAAGTCTTCTTCTTTTTTTTTAGACAAATGATGCAAGTCGTACCGGACCCAGTTCAAAGACAGTCGTTTCACTACTAGTTCGATTATAATTCAAAGGACAGTAGATGGGTTAGTGACGCCTATGAAAATTTCCTGACCCATTCTCCAGTGGTATGATCAGTTCAAGCCAACGGGAACTGGGCTAGTAGGTCTCAAAGAAAAGAACGTAAAACAAACGAAGGTACACGGCTATAGCATATTGGCCTGGCGCATGACTGCGGGTACTTTATTATGGTCTGTATAATACCACAACTCTGACCAGTGGACATACAATAGGATTTCCTTCATCTTTCATTTTTGTCCCTAATTACTTTCCCCAATTGTCCAAGTGTCCAGGGTGGGAATGGTCATTTCCTACACTTTGTGGTAGAAGAAGAGGTTATTTATTAAGCCAACCCTCTGAGATCAGTCAAAAAAAATCCGAGTCACGTCACCCATAATGACGAATTTACACCATACGCACACATTTAGTCACTGTATCTTCTTGATATCATTTTCTGGAAATGAAGATGGTACACCTCCCTCCCTCCCCCCTCTTTTTTTCCCTGAGGGATTCGTTGCTTCATTTTTCACACGCTTGTGCTCGTACGACTAGAGTTTAGTACAGGGTCAATCACAACTATGCTCTGTTTTGACGAAAGTGAAATATACAGACACACACCCACAAAATAATACGATTTAATTACTACTATCATGATCTCACTTTACCTCTTTTTTAGCGTATGCGTGCATCGTATCACAAGTTTATTTTTATAAGGATTGAGCATAAAGGAGAGCTACCGTGGATGATGTTTTCGTAGTACGACCAGCAGTAAATTTCTATTTTTTTTTTGGGGGGGGAGTGGTCAAGCCGGATAGCTCATATTTTCAAAGATATAATACTGATAGCCACATATTGGCTTGAATGACAAGACCAAGGAGGTGGATAGGTCGCTCTACTGGTGGAGTTTCAGGTATAGATAACAAACCATTGCTTGCCAACGTTACTTACTTTTTGTTGGTGAATAGTTGTTTGGCAACTGGTTGGTTCTTGGGTCTGGTTAAAAACTAACTTGGTTTGCCATTTCTCTTGTTCCCATGATTGTACCTTTTTTACACAGTATAGCAACCTCTGATTAGTTGCTGTTGATCAACAATGAAAGTAGGACAAGTGAACAGCATTATGGATAGTGGGAAACAACGCCGATTAAGTCTGAGCATACCTTGTTAGAGATGCTGATACTACACACCAAGAGGACCCTTCGCTCTTCCGATTACGGACTGTCATTTTGGGAATGAAAAGTACAGTGTTTGAAAAATCTGGTACCCGTTGTACCCCGCGAAATCAAGGGCAAGTGTTGATTCTTTCAGGGATTTAGTCGCTCATGCCATTCTTTGTGCTGGCTTCTACGTCTTGTTAAACCCCTATCAAAAAGGAAGGAGTGAGAAAACCCTACTGGTGGGCTGAGATACTAGCTGCGGAAGTACTCACTGCTAGATAATTGGTGCATTATTCATGCACATATCCACAGTTTACAAACTGATGGTTTCCTAGCGACTGACCAACAAAGGATGGTTATAATACAACGCTATACTGGACCATTGTTCCCGTGCTGTTGTTTTCACTGTCAAAAGTATAACCCAATCAGCCTGATGGCAAACGGAATAGGAACCAAACTCTGTGTCACCCCTTCCCTCACCACTTTGAACACGGACAAAGTAACGAATCATAATACTGTTTTGGTGCCCTCGGGTCAAATTTTATTTTACCTCTGCCAAATTCCGACCATGAATTGCCCAAAGACAACCACAACTCTGGGCTTTTTCAACTGTCTCCAGACCTTGAAGAGGGGTTATCTTGAGTGAATGGCGCAACCTATGATGATGCAATGTACGATGGTACATGAATTCGTGTGTTACCCATTGTCTTTATTGTACATTGTCGGTAACCACCCCCCTCACGCTCCAACCCACCCTCTTTTTTTAATTTTTTTTCTTGTATTTGCTGATAAGAGAAATGGCTGAAAAGGGCTTATTCGTGGCTAGCCAGGGTACACTGCTTCGCCAATGTGTCGACGCACCAACTGTTTTACTTCACCAATTCCATGGCAAATTTTCATTTTCCACTTTGGCTTTCCGTGATGGAGTTTTCCAATGAGGAAATAAAAGACGGAAATTTTCATACCAGACCCACCCGTGTCTGGAGCCGGGGTCGAAACCAAGGACATCCAATTCACCGAATATGGTTCTTTGAACACCACCTGTCCTATTTATAGGTTATATCCATAGGGATTACTAGGGTTTCCGCCACGACCAGGGTGTATATTCTGGAAGGATTATTATATGTTTTTACAAGTGAGTAAATATATATATATATATTATTGGTACATATCACCAACTAACAGTACCGATTCATATTCCGCCACCTCAGCTACCACGGCTTATGCTTAAGTAGCCCAATATCCTAGAAAAAAGTCCAAGTTTTAAAATATTGGCCTGCAATACTTGTGCGAAATTTATAAAGCGGGGAATACAAGGGCAGGAGGTGAAGAGGTTATAAAAAATGTACATGCGTGACTTGCACTGACATTATGATTGTCGTCCTCACTTGTCAACGCCCACTACACTGACCGTTATCCCTGACAGGTCATATTGGGTTTTCTTTTCTTTTAAATAATAAAGAAACAATCAAACTCCCTTCCTTTTCCACTTATTTGTCCGACCACCCTTTCCCGAATTGGTCGATTATTTGCCCATTAATAGATGAACAATAATATACAAGTAACCAATTGTATTCCTACTGATAGTTTTGATAACGGTAGTCATAATAAATAGCCGGTGCAGAAAAAAAGAGGGAAACAATGGGAGGCGGGAGGTGGTGGTGGTGCCGCGAGCATGGCGTGTTATTCTGTACAAAAGCTGCTCAAATCGAAACAAGCGAGGTAAAAAAAACGGCGGATTATAACACTCTGTATGGCCCAGTATGCCAACATACTTGCCATGATTTTGACCACACAATGCATGCAGTGCTTGACGTTTCATTGTTATCTTGGGGTGTTAAGCCTTCCCTGTCATTAATGCGTGGTCCACAGAGGTGTATATAGCCATATTGAGTTATAATTTACATGCTCTATTGCTTATACTATGTCTTTTCCCTGGGATATAGTATACCGCAGGGGGAGGAAAGGCGGATATATTCAAGGTCGGGCTATTCCCTGTTTAGTTCAACGAGTGGAAGGAGGGGGGGGGGTTATCATGCCATAAAAGTTATAATTCATATGTCGTTGTCAACATTCTGTTCTCTGTACATATTTCTCCATGTGGCTAACATGATTGTCTCCGCACCTTTTAGTGTCCACCATAAGCTAGGCCATATTAAAGTATAGTTTTTGGTGAGAGATGGCCCTTTTTCTTATTTATAGTTTACCTCACTTCCCCACAGCCTTTCCATAAAATCAGTAGATGAATACTTTAGCCAAAATTTACTTAATTACACTCTCTGGAAATCATTTGCCCTGCAAAATTAATCAGGTTGGCATCCATGTTAACTTTTTTTTTTTACACGCTGACAGTTTAAAAAGCGTGAGCAAGGGGCATATGTACGAATTTCAGCATAGTTCAAGACGGAACTGGCTGACAGAAATGAGATAAACAGTTTCAGTAAACCCTGCATAGACATCACAGAAATTGCGTTACTTGGCATCGCAAAGGCTGATGGCCCAGATAAATTTATTCAGATTAGTATTTCCATCGTGTAAGTATGGGGACTGGGCAGAAACGTATTTTTGCACTGGGGCGTACAGTGACACTTTCCGGTTGGGTTGACCCTATTTTTTTTGGTAAATGAAGAGCGAAACAGAGACAGTGTACCACTGGTAAACTCTGGAGCGGCAATTGTACATTTAAGTGTGTTTTTTTTTCATTGTTGCCTAAACAAAAGGGCCCTAATAGTCTAATAGACCATGGTGGTATAGACTTGATTATTCAATTTGTTTGCTAACAATGGAGCAGAAACACTTTCCACCATACACATGGAATTGTGGGTCAGTTTGAGCCGCTCAACCTTCTCTTAAACAACAAAAGAAGGAATGAGCCAAGGGTATTCAAATTCCCACATGATCGTCCTCCAAGGGGGTAGCCAAGCCATACGCCAGCGACGAGAGCTGGGATGAAACTGGATACCCGGTCTGTGGAGAAACAAACGGTTTATTCATTTTTTTACCACCCCCTTGTTATCCAATTTTTATAATTAACCAATTTTAGTAGCAGTTGATACAATGAATTTATATTAATGAATGACGGGGGAAGTAGTTGGTGGTGATATTCCACTAAGTTACCGGTTTAGCGAATTTCATTTTCGTTCTTGATTTCTGTTTAATCTATTGACAATTTGACCAACGGATTTACTGGCTGTGTAACTGAGTTGAAATCCTGTTTTATCAACAGTGATCCCTAACGTGTAATGACAGAAAAATAACCATTTTCTGGAAGGCACAATCTACACTCGATTGTAAGGAGAATTTTAAAGTGTTTATAGAATGCAAGCATATCCTTTTTATACTACTATACCAAATACCGGAGCTCGCACTCCCAAAAAATGACGATTATCTGTAAGTTGCAAGCCTGGCACTATTAAATAAACAACGACTGCACCAATTGCTGCTCTTATTCACTAAATCTAGTGTACTACAGGTTATTCATTCAAAATAATCATACACTAGCCTAGACAGCTAATCTAAAAATGAACTTGTAATATGTTGATCTGTCTAACCCTTGTCAATCCACGCTTATTTGTGGATATTCGCTGAGTGGCAAGGTTTACATAGGAAAATGGGGTACTTAGAAAATCCTTCTTTGGTAAACTGTGGTCTAAGAAAAAAAAGAAAAGGGGGGGGGGAGAGGACTGACTAACTCCATTCACCAGTTAGGTGACGCGAAAAGACCTCATTCCACCTTTTTTCCTATTGGTTTCGACTATCACCCAACAAGAACACCCTCCCCCAATCCCACAATAGGGATATTTATTGTCGATTAGACTATGACCATGCTTTTATTTTTCTTAAAAAAATATCCCATCATTCAGATCTCACTTATCAATATCCTTTCCTAAAGTAATTTTCAAAATCGTAATATTGGCTTAATCGGAAACTGGCCGACCAGCAAACAGAGCACAACCCATGCCTGTTTTACAACTCTGGCTCTTATGACTAGTCAAACTCCCTCTCATTTGATATTTTCGTTCCTATTATCCGACCCAGATTTTCCACTTTCCTGAACTATTATAGAATATGCTAGTGGTAAATCTGCCTTTTCAGCTTACAATAACGCGTTCAAAATATTTAAAAGTCGAATTAAAGTTTCCCCTCCTTGCAGAGAACCCCCCGGCTTGGCTAACAATGGCTGTCTAGTGCCCGGAAAATGATAGCTATATATTGGAAATATGACGACAACCGAACAATCGCCATGCCAGCACTGGGAAGGTAAATGAAAAAGTACATATACCACAAGAAAACCACCACTCACAAGGGCAACTTCACAGAGGACATACTAGGTACAAAGTTATAGGTTTTATAAACTTAAAATAGTGTCCATTGTTACAAGATCGACCTTTACAAAGTAGGAAAGCCAAAGAAAAGTGTCCAAAAACAATTAAAAAAAACGAAGTCGCATTAGTAGCGTGTAAGTTGTGCAGGGGTGCAATTTACAACATAAAGTGTACAGCAAAAGTTAGAGTAAAATATGCAGGGTGACGGGGCTTTCAAAGACCATTTACGTAGAACACCCCAGTCAGTTCAGCGATAAATATACGTTTGTAAAGGAAATTCACTGCAAAGATGAAGAAGGGTAAAAAAAAAACGTGATGGGAAGCGACCAGTCCCCTATTTTTTCGGATAAACATTACGCAACATTTGGAATAACGAAAGCAATTTTTCCCTTTAGGTTATCTACCATAAAGTTCAACCTCGGGTGGGGCGGGGCGAATCTGTAGTATGAAATGGTTGTTGGCGGGCAGACGAAGCAGACGTTTGCTCGTGGGGTGACGAGGAATCCAATGGTTTCGGTACGCTAGGTGGGCTGGTGTGATAGGAAAGGGGCATATCGAAAGCCGAGTAACGTTGCATTGTCGCATATGCGTCCAGAATATCGTCACCATCAGACTGGGGGGACTCACTAGGTCCAAGGGTCGTTTTAGAATGTGACTGGCCGGCCAAGGCAGGGTTTCGCCATTGCTCTGGAGTATCTGCCAAAGCAGCAGCAGCGGCCGCACTCACGCTAATATTTTCGGAATCATTCGTCGATGCGATGGCGGTGGTGGCCATACCGACCCGGTTATAGCCAGATTGGTAAGCAGCCGTGTGTTGGCGTGAGGAAGTATTATCCGCCATGGATACCGGGATGACCCTCTCCTCCGCGTAATGAGGTGGACTAAAAGCACGGGGAGCAGCAGGGTAATCGTCACCACCATTTCCTGGTCTGAATTGGGTCCAGCCAGAGTACGGATCCGCAGGATGGGGACGATATCTAAAATTCGAATACCCACTGTTGGACATGACATCACTTTCAACGTCATTCTGA
>JAOPJG010000479.1:0-23305 GCA_027478255.1 Dispira simplex | reverse complement strand
GGCTACTACCCGTTTTTGCGCCGCAACCTGCCCCGCCTGGCGCCGTCCGAGTCAGATGCGTCTCCGATCTTATCCCATAGTGGACTCGAGATTAAGATATCCCTCAATACCTACCGTATCTGCTTCGTGACCCACAGCGAGGACTTTTTCATGAAGACCACCCGGCCGGTGGAGATGCCCTGCCTACAGCCCATTCAACCGGCTCTCGCGGCGGTTCCCCAACAAGAAGCGGTGAATTCGACCGGTGAAGCGATGGAGGTTGATGACGAAACTACGGCTTCAGAGGGTGCAGAGACTACCGATACACGAATCACTGCCCCCGTTCAACCTATTTCGGAATCTGCTGGTCAGTTGTCGGCTGCCCCCATACCATCCCCATTGTCCTCATTAACGAATAAGTTGGTCCGTTTCAATCGGCAGCGGACTGCCAAGTGGCACGACTGGTTAGCTAAAAATTCTCCGAGCGGTGTCATCGGCCAGGAGGCCGTGTCTGGTCAATAGAGAGAGGGTGATGCTATTCGTCATAATAGTTTTCAAATGACGAAGTGATACTTGACAAACTTGAAAGGAATAACGTTAACAACCAGGTTTGGGTCTGGGGGGGGATATATGTGAGGGTTGGAAATTTGCGATAATCACCACTATCTTCCACAGCACCCTAAGTCAAATATTATTTTAGTCTGTATTTTGCTGTGTGTGTGTGTCCACGGGTATTCTATTCTCAAGATGTATGCTTTGTTTTATTTTTTTTTCTGTCTATTGGAGCTTAATCTTTTTGTTTTTATAATCCCAACAAATGATACCTAATCTAGACCTGGTGTGATGGAGCAAATGGTAGCATAGCTCCCTTTTTATTTTTTTATAAATACGTGATATTTTACCATGAATTAACCACCACTGTTACTGATGATAAAACCATGCGATATCGGCCAAATTTCGAGATTTTATTACTTCCTTTAAAAAGAAAACCGGGAGAAATCCGAGCGCACGGCACTGCGTTCTAAATTTACCAGAACCTTGCGCATTATGACATTTTCCAAGAAAACTATTCATCGTCAGGGTTGACAATTTTTTCACCAGCCAAGGAAAAGAATCCGCCTTGGTTGCAAATTTCCAGTACCCGCTCTGCCTCGGCACCTGTCAACTTAGCCAGCGACTCGTTGACCTTGGTTACCGTTCCCACGTTGAGGGCCTCTTGGAAATGCTCAGGAAGGGTGTGGAAAAGTGTTAAGCGCTCCTGGGCTTCGGGCGTGGTAGGATCCTCGGAAGGCAGGTCAAGCTCCATTTGGGCATCCGGATCGTCACACTGGAGTTGGATCGATTCGATATCTTCGGGTTGCGGGTTACTTTTGCGTTCTTCCAACAGCACCTTGGACCGTTCCTGGATCCGCTGGTGCATGGCTTTTACCTCATCTTCGAACATAGCCTTGGCACGAGGGTCACGATGGTAACGGGTAAAGAAGAGGGACACCCCGTCGTGACCCAACCGAGCACAGTACTGCAGAATGAGTCCCTGATGCACGCACTGCAATGACGTATGGGAATCGCCGGCCATTTGTTTTTCAAAAGCCCTAACAAGAATTTCGTCGGAAATGGCTTCGTCCACGATATCTGGGTAACGAGAGATGTAGGAGATCGATTGAGAAATATTCTTACATTCTGCAAACCCATTGATAATTTCCTCCATAGGTAATACTGGGGGAGAAGGTTCGGGGAGTGAATCGGCGGATTTCTGTTTGGTCAGGGTGTCGCTGTTGAGAACCTCAATAGATTTGACCGTGGTGGTTGGCTTTTTACCCGAGTCCTCACCCGCCTGGGTAGCGGGTTTCGGTAACTTGTTCACCTTGCTGACGCTCGTTTTGTCAAACCCTGGTCGACACAATTCATCGGCGGATATTTTCTGGCGCTTTTCCTTTTCTAATTTTTTGAGTTCCTTTTTGGCCTGTGCTTGTTGACCAGCTAAACGCTGGCGGTGGGACTCTAGTAGGTCTTCGAAAATAGAAATCACTCGTCCTTCTTGGACGTCTTCGGATTTAACCTGGGACTGGATATTAAGAACCAATCCAGCCATCATATCCTCGATGGTCAACTCCGCCGGTGGGGTATCGCCCGAGGAGTTGTCCGTGGCGGTCCGTTTTTGGACATCTTCGCGTTGTTGTCCGTGGGCCTGCAGTTTATCCACCAACGCCATAAATCCTGACGCATCTTTCTGGTTCAACATATCGCGCAGTTTTTCAATTTCTTGGAGCAACTGCTCCTGGATGGGAATGGTCTTGGCCAGATTTTGGATTTTCATGTCGCGTTCTTGGCGTTCCCGGTGGATGGCCTGTTGTCGCCAACGGATGAAGGATTGCTTGTCCACATTGGGGTGTACCTCCACGTCTTCATCATCCGACAACTCAATGTTATCCCATTTGGAGTAGTTTAATGGGTCCGGCATGGCTATTCGTAGCAGAATGCGATAAATAAGCAAAAATAAGGACTCTGCCCAAAAATTTAAAAAAAAAAACTGGGGAGGTAAATAAGTCAAACTCTACACAATGCCGTAGGGATTAAAACAACATGTATATAAATGTTAGAAATTTATCGAAATAGATATTCCTACAGCTCAGACAAAAGGCCAGGTTTCAACGCAACTTGGTAATAAACACTGAAAGACTAGCCAACTCCTGGGTGAAAGTGAGGTAAAGCGTTCGATAATGGCGTGACGTCAGCGAGGCTTACTTTGGCCTGAACATTCTAGACCCAGACAGGGTGTACATGGCTCACTCTAGTTATCTGTCACTTCTCATTTATCTGGCTTGTCTAGATATTCCGGCGGTAGACCCTGATGCCAGTTGTTTGACGATTCGAACACTAGGCACACAAGGGAAAGGAATAAGTTAGTGCGTATAAGTACTATATAAGAGATTTCAAAAAGTATTTACTGTTTACCAAGTGGAAGAAAAAAATGTATGTAAAAAGTGACTACCGATTTCATTAAATAAAGCCACCGGGATGGGCTACTATACTTGCAAACTAGAATATAAATATTGGCCCTTTATTGCTAGTTAATAACGATAATTGAAAGCTGAAAGATAATGAAACCAAGAGGCAAACATACACACACGCAGTGTAGGAAAATGTGGAATATGAAAAGTAAATAAGTAGGGATATTCTAGGGCAGACTCCTATGATATTATGTCTTGGCGTGATCGTCTTGTACCAAGGATAAATAATAGTGAGAGAAACGGAGCAACGAGTTGCTCATCGCATAAAAAAGAGTGAACAACAGTCACAGTGCTAATAATAAGAAACAAGAAAATGGTAGTAAAAGAATAGGTGACCCCAAGATTCAACAGGATATTGTTCAGGGACGATTACAGCACACCGTCTAGTTGACCTAGTCACCAAAGGTGTGTTTTCAAAAGAGCAGTGGTATTATGATTCAGTTTGGTCAGATTCGGTACTTTCGAACGTCGATTCCTCCTTTGCTTTTCCGGTGTCGTTCGGTTTGGGAGACGTACCGGCTTCCTTGGCATCTGGAACCGCGCTGATGGACGAATCGACACGTTCTGTGTCTGGTTGTTTATGGTTCACCTCCAAAGTAGCCAGACGTTCTGCTAAACTGGTCAACAGGGCGTGTTGCCCTTGGTAGGCGGCCTTCAATTCGAGATGCTCCTTTTGCAAAGTTTCCAGTTTTTCTTGAAGGTCGTTGTCCACTGCTACTGCTACGGTACTTGATGAACGAGGTGCAGCGGCGGTGGGAGTAGGTGAACTTTTCTTGGGAGAGGTAACATTCGACCCTGGAGCAGGAGTATTGACCGGTTCGGGAGCTGGTGCAGATACAGGAGTAGGGATAGATGCCACGGAAGTCGGAGTTGGAGAGCTACGGGCAGGTTGGGGATGTGAGGTAGTCTGAGGTTGGTGTTCCACCACAGTGCGGGGTTTAGGACGCTGAGGAGAAGCAACCATATCAGCCTGAACCTCATGGGGAATAAATTCCTTGGGGTGGGGCGTATAGTAATAATTTTCATCAAAGGTGATCAAAATGGGCTCTGCCGTCTGTCCATCAAAGTATTGGTCAGCCGTCAAAGCTGGCTGATCGCCCGGTGTGGGAGGGTAAATATCGGATTGGAAGGCATCCGACCGACGGGGAACGGTAAAAGACACGGGTTCCACCAAGGATGTGGTGACCTTGTAGAAACGCATAATCTCACAATCAGAAGTGTTTAAGCCCCGTTTCGGCATAGCCGCCAAACCACGCTGGGGTTCCACCGATTTGTACTCGGCTAATTGGTACATTTCGTCGTTTTCGAATTCGTAGTAACGAATATTACCGTCACCCTTACCCGCTAGGTACAAGACTTTGCTGTCGGGATCGTAAAAAGGCATGATAATACCCGAGGACAAATCAATAGAAATATCCTTGAGAGGGGCGTTCAAATTGGCCGTGTCCCACACGTAGAGTTGACGCTCACTCGACCGCGAAAATCCTGTACTGGCCAAGCGGGGTGTGTCGCCCAGAAACGTGATTCGCGCACCCTTGATGCCCTGGTGTCCGCTCCCTTCTTGCACCACTTGGTTGGAACGAGCGTCGAAGATGCGTAGCTTTTTGTCTCGGCAGTGGGTAGCCACCATCGTACCATTCCAGTTCCACGCAATGGACTGGATTGAATCCTTGTGTCCGCCTGTCAATTGCTGACGCTCTACTCCCTTTTCCACATCCCACAAACGCACTGTAAGGTCTGCACTAGTGGTAGCCAAAACATTTTCAGCGACGGGGTTAAATAGAACATGTCCCACTTTGCGACCATGACCTCGGAGCACCACCGCTGGTTTATCAATACTTTCCTCAAGTTCGACCAGGTCTTCTGGGATGACCCAAATCATAGCCCGGGTGTCCTCGGATGCCGATGCAATCACATTATCGTTAAACGGCGAAAAATCAGTATCCAGTACCGGTCCGGAATGCCCACTAAATAGAGGATATTCTAAAGGCAATTTACCAGTGTATTCCAAAGGAATCACTGCAAACGCACCACCTCCTCCGGCGTTCCAGTTAACTGACAAGTATCGAGGGTTAACCTTGACAAGATTGGTGTCCCACGCACTGTTGGTAATGCGCAGGTTATCGTAGCAGCCGTCGCGTTTGGCAGCGGTGCCAAACACGTGACGGTACTTGGAAGGACGAACAAAGCGTGACATGGCGGTGCACTACTAATTAGATGTAATCACTGGGTACAGTGTTCTACGGCTGCTTGTACGATTAAGTTCCATTAACCCGACGAGGAATCAAAATGAAGGCAGTCACAAGCAATAATACAACATGGAAATTGGGCAATCGGTTAGTTATTGGAGATATCGTATTCACCCAAAGGAAAGGGGTGTATCAGTGAAGTATTTGGGACTCTAAAATACTACGAAGCCGTGCTGGTTTTGGTTAGTCTCCGTGCAGTAGATATGGATGGCAGGAAGCGGTGAGGTGGCCCAGTGTCATGCTGGCGTTAGAGTTACATGTGCCCCTAACCAGTACTTCACAAGGGGAAAATAATGAACGTATCCATCTATTTGGGGAATGTCATCAAACCGAGTGGCAATAACCTCTAAAACAGTGTGGAGAGGGTAGAATCGCACGCTTCAACGCTCTCACATTGCATTATACGCCAAGTCCATACCGAGGGAAAGGCAATGGGGGGGGAACGGACACTTTCGCTTAAATACGAAACAGAGCTCATCTGTCGGTCCGGGGTCACAGATGGCGTCTATTACTGACCGTTCATCGTAAACAGAAGGGTATCCAATGTGAGGTAGCGCTTTAAAGGGCGTGGTGTTACCTACCTACCTTGTCGTTACCCAGGAAATTCTGGTTTGAATTTTTTTGTTTTATATTTCTCAAAAATTTAACAAACGAAAAAAATGGAGAGTTGTTCTTTTCTTATGCGTCGAAATAGAAGTCCAAGAACAAACGGAAACAAAAGCTATGTGGGTGTTTTTTTTTCAACTATATAGAGAGTTGGAGCAAAAATGTACAGGTTGCAATTTAACCAATGGGATTTTGTGAGAGGCCGACTCAATGCTGGCGGAATTTTCCCTATATAGTGGAAAAAAAATCACCCATGTGGTTAATAAATTACTCTCCCAGATGAAAGAGTCACTCTGTATGTGCTTTATACACTTACTCCATGCTCTTTCGACCAATTCGTTATTACTGGACAACAGCGGAAATTGCTGAAAGTCCGCTCGAGTTTTCTGTAAGAAAAATGTACCATGGGATTTTTCTACCCTACCGGCTTTTTGGAACTGTCATTTTCATTCTTACGTTTGCCCACTCGTCATCCCTAATCTTTAAGCAACTCCAGATATGATGTATTCATGCCAAGTTTCTCCCCTTGAATTCACGGGTATGGCCAGCCATTTACATAGTCCATTCTGTTGAAGCTGTCTAGCCGCTCATTCGAACCTCCAGTCCTGGATAAGTCGTAAGGGCGGGTGATTTAGTAATTAATGGTATAGGTGCCGTGAAAAACGTAAACAAACAAAAACCTCAGTGAAAATCGTTCCTCAGGTTAATCGATAACGACTCCGATAAGAATTCACTATATGCAGTCTGGAGACTAACCATATGATTTATGGTTATTGTGTACAAGCCTTCTAATAAATTAATTCCCCAAAAAAACAAAAACAATAACAACAACAATACATCATGATGACCATTGTCTACACCACACATTGTTTGCATCAAAGGGTCCATGGAAACCACATTGGGATGAACCATTTCACTTGAGTTTGATCATTCTAATATTATCCATGGGATGACGAGGTAGGAGTATCCAACACCATAGAGGTAGGTCGCGGAGGTAAAGGTCGACCTTGGGTGCGACTTGAAACCGAGGACGCCCGGTAACGCGCGGTGGGGGTGTACACCTCATTAAAATTGAGTCGCACGGCCAAAAATCGTAAATTACTGTCTGGATGGTCCACCAGATTACCCAATAAATCACACAACCGTCGTTTGAATCCCTCACTATGGGTGTAAAGCTGTTTGCGTAGAGTTGCTAGTCGTTCCGGAGGTGCATCGTCTTGATGGGATCCCAACGTTTTTTCCATGAGTACAAAATCGTACAGATTATCCATGGTGGTACGAAACTGGAAAATGGTTTCAAACATTTTGCTCAGCACGACCATATAATTGGTTTTCTTGTTCATGAGTATCGCCGTGATGGATTGGAGATAGTTACGATGAGCGGCGATTAAACTGTCTAAATCGGAGATTCCCTTGCGGATCCGCTGGTTAAACTCATCCCAGGCCTTTTCTAACAATTCGTAGAGTATAAAACACTGGAGTTGGTTGATAAAGTGGGTCATTTCCCCCGTTAGGGCGTGACACCGTTGGAGCTCGGGTTGCAAGTAAGTTGGTGGATTCAGGGTGCGGGCACATGTGGTCTGCTTGCGCCACAAGTTGGACAGCTCATGTTCCACATACTTGAGTTTCCATAAAAATACAAACAGTTTCGAATACGGCAACACACTATCCGGGGGCAAGAATTGTTGGATAGGGTCAGGGATGTTGTATTTCAAACCGAAAATCTCCCATCCCGAATCCCCAGGTGACTTTTGCAGTATTTCGAAATCGAGTTGGCGCAAAATGGCCGGGTTGTCGTATTGAGCGTTGGAAGCCCGGATAGCGCTTTCTACCATGGCGTTAAAATTATGTCGATAGAGTTGGTCGGCTGGTTTAGAGAGTTCGTTACTCAACGCGTTCATCAGACATTGGGTAAAATCACCCTGTTCCAAAAGGAGGTACCGCTTCATGGCTAAAAAGTGATCCATCAGCCGGTATTTTTGGAAGAGCACATCCAGTAGACGTTGGCTAACCGTCCTGTACGCCTTATCAATAGACACTTCAACCGCAAAGGCATCTTCGTACTTAAGAACCACCTCTTGCTTCATAATACGACTCTGTTGATTGAGCCACGCACCGTCGTTGCAGTGGAAACGCAGGAAATTGAGTGACTTGCCAATCAAAAAGATCTTGGCGGCCAGTACACTGTGGATAAATTGGGGAATTTCCGCAACCCCAAGATAAAATTTATCATCCCAGATTCGGGTGATGGTGTCGGCGTTGCAGATAACAAACGATTCCCCGTGGGGGTCCAAGAGTTCGCCGTTAAATACCCAATGTTCTAAAATCTCGTAAAATGGGGCAGTGATTTGAGCCATGATCCGACGGGCAAGTTCCTGGGTAAAGGGATCCCCGTGGTCAGTGTAGCCGTGGATCATAGATAGTAGGGGACCGCCTCGAAGTTTTTGGCACTGTTCGATCAAATGGGCGAGAAATCCCAGCTTTTGTAAGGGTTCCTGAAGCCAAACTTTAAGGCGGCGAAGGGACAATTCACGACGGGCAGTCGGTGACCAAACCCCACCTTTGGAGGAAGGTTGGGAAAGACCGCCGTGAGTTGGGTCCACTCCAATTTGATCATCAAAGTGGACACCTATTTTCTGGACCTGGGATTCCACGGGTTGGGTACACTGGCTTTCCAGCAGGGCGACCACTTGCAAATGTTCCCGCAAGGCCTCTTCAAAGTAGGCGCATAGACTCTGGATGACCAACCCCTGATTCGCCTGTAGTCGTTTGACATCGATAAATTGACGCACCTGGCGGTAAAAGGTTCCCACCTCGGCCAATTCATTCACCAGTAGCCGTACCCGACGATCAGCGGAAATTCGGGGCAACAATTGAAATTGATGTTCGTTCTTATCCCAGCGTACGTATTTCCCCTCCACACCTTGCAGGACAAAGACCAGATCCATCAACAACTGTTCCTCTGTTACCCCCAGAGGTCTAGGCAGGATACTATAGAGTGGCTGGTCGGATTCATTGGGTAACGGATGAGATCGTGGGGGTCGCTGAGGGACGGAGCAACGCATTGCCCGTTGCTGGGGTTCACTAGTGGTCAAGGATGGTTCGGGATAGCTCGTAGATTTGGTGAATGAGGCCACAGGGTGGGTTAAAATGGCTGTACAGCTGGTCACCCCCTCGGGCGGAGTTTGTCGCATGGTGTCCAAACCCAGGGACGCGAAAGCCGTTTGTACGTTTGCTAACTGTCCCAGTCGATTAAACGCTTTCTCCGTGTCCGATTTACGACTCACGCTGTACAACAGGTAGAGGATGGGCCACGGGTCTTGCAATACCCCTTTGGTTTGCAATTTTTGATAGCACTGACAAAAGGCCAGAGCCTTGTCTGATGACACATAGTTTCGCATCAGTTTCTTTTTGATCATATCCACCAGGTGGGGAACATTGTGTACTATGGACGGTGATACACAGCTGTCAAGTAATCGCATGTAGTATTGCACGAGTGTGTGTTTGCGTGCCGAGGAGAGAGCTGGACCCTGGTCCTTGAGAAATGTCGCCGTAAGGGCCTCAATCGTACGTTCGGCCTCCATCGTTGTATTATTTGGAAAAAGTACAACCACTGGACGTGGTCAGAGTGTATGAAAAGTATAGATTAATTCAAAGAGATTGGAATGCTATACGGTACTTTGGATAATTCCTTATATCAGGACTCCACGAATACTGGGAGTATTTAAATAGCAATTACCAAACGAACAGAAAAAAAAGGAATAACGATGATAGTGGCAAAAATACTCTGGAATGTAACGATACAGACGTCAACAATCCAACTAGCAAGTGGTGGTAAATTATTTTTCCGACTACAGTTTTATTATTAATGGCGCTGTTGTTGTTGGTGTCGGTAGGCGTTGTTTACAAACCATAAGCTTCCTATCTACCATTCCTTCCTCACGTGGCTGAAGGTGGAATACAAAGGTTGTCGGTATTCACCAATTTTCTACATGGTGGTTGTTTTCTCATGCCAATTTCGTGGTGGGCACATCTTACTTGTTCCAGGCACGAGAAAAAGCGGAAAGAAAAATAAGTGGTTAAAACCGCCTCTTCCAATCTACCTTGCATTGTAACACCCAAACCTGTGTTGTAGTATTTCTATTTAATTTACTATATATCTTTCGAATTCAACCTCACCAACGTCATGTCTGAACCCAAAGCTCAACCCCTCTTGCTTGACGAGAACGGTGATTTTGTTGCGGCCCTAGCACGAGCCCTAGAAGAGATATTCTCTAGGTACGATCTTGACCTCGACCATGGTTTAAACCAACAAGAACTTCAGGCCTTTGCCGAGTTTTGTAACGGAAAGCCCTTTACCAAGGGCGAGTTGGACGAAATTTTCGAGTATTTCGATACCACAGACGACGGGGCAGCTCTAACACTGAGTGGCTTTTATCAAATGTACCATTTGCAGACCACGAGTGGCGACGAGCACGAAACGTGGAAGGACCTTCATAAGCACGGTTACGACGACCAATTTACTTTACAGTCTCCAAAGGATGAATCCACAGCCACGCCCTCCCCAGATTCCGAACAGAAGTAATCGAAATCTACGAAATATTTCCCCCCTCTCTAGAGACGGATTCATATGTGTACAATCTTTTAATAATCGGATATAATAAACATCTGAGCCCTTGGTCATATTCAATAATTAACCATGAAATAAAGTTCAGCGACTTCAACTCCTCCTCACGCGCACTGTTTCTACACTGTTCCTCCTGTTACATCCTCGCACTCAAGGGTGGTGAAGAGTATATTCGACAAAAGCCTGTCGCATCCTTTTCAAAAAGCCATAAAAGTCCCGGGTTCGATTCAGCCAGGCGAGATGATCCTCCAGCTGGGGAACCATCGGATTACACGTGGGTACTTGGTAATGCTTTTCGGTGACATCAATGGCGAAATGGAACGGTCGTGACCAGTCTTTAGCAGCAATACGGGTAAAGGTGAAGGCAATCACGTCGGGTTTCTCGGTACTAATGGTTAATCCTAGCTTCCGCTGGAACAACTGTAACTCGGGTTTATTCTTTGACTGTTGGCGAAGGACTTCCTTTTCTTTGGCCGCCAAGGCTTCCTCTTTACGCTGTACCCGTCGCTGTAGATCGTCCACTTGAGCTTGTAATAGGGCTTTGTTACGCTCGAGCTCCTCATGTTTGATATTCAGTTGACTGAGTGCATTACGCACCGTTTCGACCTCTTGGGCTTCGCGCTTCACATCCTTGACGATATCATCGCGTTTTTGTTGGTACACCGCCAACTTTTCATTGAACGTTGCGTATTTTTCTCGATTCTCGGCCCGTGCTTTCTGCCAGACCAGGCGTTTCTCGGTCATTACCTGTTTCTTTTGTGTTACATACCGGTCGAATTGTTCGGTAAACCTGGCAATGCTCTCTTTCAGTTGCTCGCTAGGGAAATTAGGTTCACTAATGTCAGTAGTGGTGAACGGAGAACTGGCCTCTGATAAAAGCGTGGGGAAAATGTGGGAAATACAAAAACAGATAGCAGACAGCGTGTTAGTATGAGGTACATTGCTAGTTAAACGATACTACTAATCGTGGCAGGTTCGTAGACCAAAGGGGTAAATATCACTGGTTTTCAACAAACCAAATTATGGCTGACAGAGTCATTGCATCAGTTACCTTGTTCCAAGTCGGGAGTCACGAATGAGGTTCTACTAAATAGCGGAGTCATAGCCATGACGGAGTGTTAATACCGGGTGCAGAAACTAGAAATTCTATAAAGGTCGAATAAACGAAAAACACCTACTTAAAAAGAGAGCTGACCTCTTCAACAAACGTAATTTATCCCAATAAATAAAAACAAAGTCGGCCCTAATTTGATGGTCACGTGGATAGAGTTTTTAAGCAATAGCGTCGAGTGAACAGGTTGATACAATTTGCAACTTCTAAATATCACTCCCGAAAAGGTTCTATGGGACGTATAGGGACGAGCAGTGGACACAAAGGGTGACCACATGTAAACGGTAGCAGCTGGGTTACACAGCCCCACAGTACAGGCCCATGGGGCAGGAGTTGCTACCCCCCAAAGGAACCGTTTGCTCTAACCCTCAGAAAGGAGAGCACTTCCTTTACTATGGAAAAAAAATAGTGGTTACTTTATATTCGTCGTGACATTGCTTGCCCCGTGCCCTTTTTCGGTTTTCACTTTATTCTTTCCCTGCTTGGTACATCGTGTCAACCTTTGTCGTAACTTTTCTCTATTATCCATCACTTCCCGGTACTACTATTTCGACCCATCCATCGTCATGGCCAATTTACAAAAAGAGCGCAAGTTTATCTCCATTATTGGCGACGAAGACTCTGTGACCGGGTTCTTACTTTCCGGTATCGGTCACCTCGACGCGCGCCAGAGGTCCAATTTCTTGATTGTTGATGCGAGTAAGTACTGCATCCGAGGTTACCATGGGCCTAGTCTGCTTTCTTTTCAAGAGAGTTGCTCCTTTGTTTAAAAGTGACCAGCTAGGGTTATTCTCAATGCTTGGGTCTGGCCGGTTTATTGTTATGGTGGATACCAGGTGGGCCATTTTAAACAAAGCTCTCTACTAACAAGTCTTGTTTTTTTACTTGTCCACCATGTACTGGTTTTTGATTCCTTCACTGTTTACTAGAAACCCCGCTATCCACACTCGAAGAGGCATTTACCGGGTTTACGCAGCGCAAAGATATCGCCATTATTTTAATCACTCAACAGGTATGTAGGACGCATCCAACTGTATAACCGTTTAGTTTTCAGGGTATGGCAAACACCCCAGGAGTAACTACTAAAAATTGATTGATACAATAACTAACATTTGGTCATAATCATATTAAACCACGATTGCACTGAGCTATATCATCGCTAGGTGGCCGATGAGATTCGGCACTTGCTTGACGAACATCAGTCTGCTTTTCCTACCGTCCTGGAAATTCCTTCCAAAGATCAGCCCTACGATCCTTCCAAGGACTCGGTCCTTAAGCGAGTCCAACTTCTGTTTGGCGAATAATGGTTCAATGTTCGGCTTGCGCTGAGTGGAGACGCATCAGAGAATAATTCCACTAGCGATTCGAGGTGTCTAGGTTAACACTGGTGGTCGTGTAGCCGTGACACATGAACAACAAACTGTTTTGTATCCCTATGTTTATTTTATTACTTGTTGTTTAAAGGATCATAAGGACAATGTGCTATTATCTATGTGTTTTATATAGACCAAAGGGATTGAAATAAAAGTAGTTTTCCAGTGCGTCGAATAGATAGAATGGATGATATGAAAGAGTGGTATGAGAGCGGTGGTTCATGTAAAAGATATATTTTTAAAAGAGCAAAGCACACCTGTTCATTCAAGTAGCTGTTCATTGATTACGTTCACTTGCCACATTTACCTTTTCATGTCTCTCTTACGGGCTCCATGTACTATAACTCATATTTATCTTCTCACTTCTGTGTCCTATTATCTGGAGTGTACCTTTCCGCTACTTCAATTTTTTTCTCACTTACCATTATAATATTTACTTATGGTTTCGCCCAATGCGCCCACAACATCCCAGCCCACGGAACCCCGAAGTTCTGTAGATCCCAATGAGGACCCCTTATCCACCGCCATTAGCGTTACATCCGACGAAGTGCCACTAATCTCCCGACAATTAACCCACCCAGAAACCGGCATCTCGGATGACCCAACCCTTTATTATTCCTTTAAACGCCGTGGCACCGGTAGACGCAGGTCGACGTTTACCCCACGTATCCACCACCGTGCCACCAGTGGGGCAGGTCCCCATGGGAATCGACCGACTATCGTAACACAGGGTCATTCCAACCACGGCACTGGTGTGGTTGGAGGGATAGAGGGAGCCTTGCGAACCCCACGGTCAATCGGAAGAGGAGGATATTTTCCTCATCGTGTTACTGGGGGTGGTCACACCATGGGTCCGTTTGGTCGGTGGCTACCTCGTCACCTCTTACGCCGACGTTTCTCTACCCAAATATCCGGCACTGGGGGTACCTCCCGGCAGGTCGTATATGATGACTTTACAACCATTGATTGGGCCCATGATATGGCGGCGGCCCAGCAACAACAACGCGCCCTCGAGCAACACATTAGCGGATGGGGTATTTTGGCATTAGCGTTCAACGCGGCTCAGTCCTGGATCGTGGTTTCGGTGGTGGGTATCTCTTTGGGATTTCTGGCTAGTTTTATTGATATCAGTTACGAATGGCTTAGTGATTACCGTCAAGGGTACTGTAAAACGGGATTTTACCTAAACCAACGCTACTGCTGTTGGGAAGAAAAATCCTACGATACCTGTACCGACTGGGTACCTTGGAGTATTCATCTCGGTCTCACCTTGACGGTGGGCAGTTGGATGTATCACTACTTGATTTATCTCACCAGCGGGATCCTATTGGCAGGGGCCAGTTCCCTGTTGGTAGTACGGTTTGCCCCATATGCCGCCAGCAGTGGCATTTCCGAAATCAAAACCATCCTCAGTGGGTTTATCATTCGGCAATTCTTGGGGTTTCGTACGCTCACCGTCAAGGTCATTGGGACCATTTTAGCGGTAGCCTCGGGACTCTCCATTGGTAAAGAAGGGGCCCTAGTTCACATCGCTAGTTGTTGTGGTAACATTGTGTCTCGGCTGTTTAGTAAATTCCGTTATAACGAGGCCAAACGACGCGAAATACTGTCCGCCGCTTCTGCAGCGGGCATCTCGGTGGCCTTTGGAGCTCCCATCGGTGGGGTTTTGTTCAGTTTGGAGGAAGTATCCTATTACTTTCCTTCCAAAACTATGTGGCGGAGCTTTTTTTGCGCCATGGTCGCTTCGGTAGTGTTAAAATTCACCAACCCATTCCGTACCGGGAAACTGGTCGCGTTCCAAGTCACCTATGATCGGGTCTGGCATGGTTTTGAACTTGTTTTCTTCATTCTCTTGGGCATATGCGGGGGATTGCTAGGTACCCTCTTGATTCGGTTAAACTTGCGCATGGCGACCTACCGCCAAAAACCTTGGTTTCGGACTCACCCCATTCTCGAAGTAATAATTTTGGCCGGCATTACGTCGTTAGTGAGCTTTCCCAATATTCTAATGCGAGTGGATACCGTCGAACTGGTATCTAACCTTTTTACCGAATGCGAAGACAAAGGCTACGAAGGTATCTGTGATCCATCCGCGATAGGTCGGACTCTATTTTTACTGATGTTGACCGCTTCCTTGAAAACTTTGTTCTCGGGTATCACCTACGGGGTAACGGTCCCCGCCGGTATTCTGATGCCTTCAATGGCCATCGGGGCTTGCGTAGGTCGCGCTGTAGGCATTCTGGTACAATTAGCCCACCGGTACGCCCCCGCGGCGGTTTTCTTCCAGACTTGTCCGACTGAGGGTCCTTGTGTCACCCCCGGGGTGTACGCCCTAGTCGGAGCTGCAGCTACCTTGGCAGGGGTCACCCGTATGACAGTGACCACGGTGGTGGTCATGTTTGAACTTACCGGGGCACTCATCTACGTCTTGCCTATCATGTTGGCCGTGACGGTAAGTAAATGGGTAGGGGATGCCTTTGGTAAAGACGGCATCTTTGACTGTTTGATTAAATTCAACGGCTACCCGTACTTGGGACCCAAGGTAGAATACGGCGCTTCCCTACGTGCTCAGAACGTTATGACCCGGGCCCAAGATCTCGTCGTGTTATCCCCTACGGCCTCGGTGAATACCCTGGACGGACTGGGGGAATTCCTGGAATATACTGACTACAAGGGGTTTCCCGTGGTCAAATCTTTGGATAGTATGACTCTCCTAGGTTATATATCCCGTACCGAGTTACAATTCGCATTAGACCAGGCAAATGAATCGGAGCAGTACACTGGTAATACCATAGCTTACTTTGGTGGTACCCAAGGGCCGTTGGAGCAACCCTTGGTGAATACCCACTATGTAGATTTTCGTCCCTGGATGGACCAAACCCCGCTAACCATGTCCCCCATGACACCCATGCATTTGGTGATTGAAGCGTTTAAACAGCTCGGCCTAAGATACCTTTTAATAACTCAGTGTGGTCAGCTCACCGGACTTATTACCAAAAAGGATATCTTACGGCACTTGGCCGTGGTACAACATACGCGAGGACACCAACCGCCTCCTTCGCACGTCGATTGGCCCGCTCGGTTGTGGCCCGAACGTACCCATGATACCTTTCCTACTACCCCGTTGGACGTTGAACCGCTTTGGCAACCTTTGTTTTCGCGTGGGTCTCAATCTCCTTGATTGGGTGAGGGTTGTTTAAGGAGTGTAGATGTCACCATTGATCGTGTTGTCAAGAACAATGACGAATATTAACTACTGAATTAGAGATGATAAAAATGGGACTTTAATTAATCAATATTATTTTAACAAAAATATTTGGTATAGCCTTTTGTATTTTATTTTTATATAACGACTACATTTAAAACAGGGCGAAAAAAAGCTCATCGGATAGTTTTGGTAAAAGCTATGACATAAGATAATAGTGGGAATCATGTGGATCACAAGCGAGAGTTGAGGGAAAGTGGACGGATCTTATATTAACCATTCTGTGTTGGTATTTTCACACTTTTGAAACATAGCAGACGCCTAGAAAGCCCCCAAAAAAAGTTATTCAACAAGCTAACTGAAAAAAAACACGGCTTATTACCCATAGTACAAACTCCAAAAGCAAAAATTAGATAATACGTATATTTCCCTCTATGTGTCTCCAGGGCTAAAATCCACGTAATAAACACGGATTGGTATGGCAGCTAATCCGAAAAATCCATGGGATAGATACCACTTACTCTTCGTACCCATCAAAGTCAATTGATTACAGTGAGGGCTTAGATGGTAACCTGAAAGGTGGGATCCCGACCCGAAGATTTGCCCGACCGACGACCAGATCGACGACGATTGCTAGGCACCACCCGACGACGCGAGCTCGAGGGGGAACCGCTGCTAATGGACGCCACGGCCTGGGCTAAGGGCGAAATAGCGGAGGAAGCGGAAGTGGCTCCAGTGGGTGTTCCAATGACCGCGGACAGCTTGCGACCGTCGGCGATGACTCCATGCATGGCGCTGACGGCCTGTTCTGCCGCACGCCGACGTGCAAAAGTGACTTCAGCCCGTCCGGTAGCTTGACCTTTGTGGTTGTACACAAGGGTGCATTTGGTAATGGGTCCGAACTTTTGGAATGAAGTACGTACGTCTTCCACAGACGCCTTCGGGTCCAAATTTTTAATTTGAACGGTTACGTCATTGGAAGGAGTGGCTACATTATCCGAGCCACGGGTTGGGACCAACTTGGCGGCAGCGTTAAGCAGGGCAGCAGCGGCCTGGGGAGTGAGACCGCCCAA
Source organism: Dispira simplex (assembly GCA_027478255.1). Classification (NCBI taxonomy): domain Eukaryota; kingdom Fungi; phylum Kickxellomycota; class Dimargaritomycetes; order Dimargaritales; family Dimargaritaceae; genus Dispira; species Dispira simplex. The sequence goes on along the minus strand of JAOPJG010000479.1, from coordinate 6,071 downwards.
TCGACCATTGTTACCAGCATTTTTACCGGCTCGAGCAGTACCCCTTCTGGAGGTCTTGCGAGGGGAAGAGTCGTTATCGATGACCATGCTAGTGGATTCACCACCCGATTTCTACAGTATAGAAAACCATAATAAAAAGGAGAGAATTGCAGTCGAACACACACCATAAAAATGGACGTTGTTTAGTAAGGAATGGAATCGTTTCAGTACGCACATACGCCAAACGTATCACTGACGAGAGTGTAGAGAAAGCCCATATCGCCCAAGCAAGGGAATTAGAGCCAGTGTATGCTAATATCACCTTTTGGCACTTTCAGCAATGTAAAAGGGAAAGTGGAACATGTCTGTAGGGAATGGACTTCGTACTATTAACTGTAACCGACGGACAATTGCACAAAAGTGGATAAGATATGTGACATTTCTCTGTTGGGCACGTAGGGTTGATAATCACCCTGAGTGTGGCGTACGCCCTTATGCAAGGAGGTGATGCACTATTTCTTTTGGCCATCTTCGCCGTATACACTGTAGCATTCCTATTATAGGCCAATGCAGGATATTACAGGGGGATAATCCCTTCCAAAGAAGAATGGGCGTCACCTTGGAAAGAGAAGGGGGACCAAGCGAGGGTATCATACGCAATGATCGGTGATGACCTCCCACGTCCTCGTCAAGTACGTTAAGGGTAGGGAGTGCTAATGATTACTGCTCAGGTCGTAAACCAATGCTGACGCTTGACTCTCCTGACTAGTGGCTAACGTGTTGGCGGTGCACTTTACTTGTTGTCGTCACACTTCGTTCGTATCATCTGGACGAGATTTCGTCGTCGTACTCACCTTGGCACCCTTACGACCAGAGCGTCTCTTATCTCTACCGCCGCGGCGGGAGGAAGAAGACGACTTGTCTTGCTTGATGATGTCATCAAGATCCATATCCAACGCGGACGACATGGTAATAATGAGATTATTGGACACGTATAGATGAAGAAAGTAGAGCGTAAAATAGAAAAAATACAAAAGATTAAACAAGTAGGATGAATAACAAAAAGGAAAATAATGAAACAGTAAGAATCTATGGGGTTATTACTAAATACACAATGTTTGAAGGAATCTACGTCGAGTTTGTTTTTTTAATGAAATAGAAACTGTGAGAAAAAGAAACGCGTTATATCTGGTGAACTGATGTGGGTTATACAATGAGGGAGGGCACAACATGGGTGAATTTTTTTTGACTATAGAGATCCGGAGCGAAAAATGTACCAGTACGATATAACCAATAGAATTTTGTGAGCGGCCCATTCAACTTCGGCAGATTTATCCCTATATAGTCGAAAAAAAACTACCCACTTGAATAGTTGACTTGTTTTCCCCATTCATTGCTTTTCCATTTTCTTCAAAATTAAATCATTCCTCCCATTGAATTCCAAACAACGACATAAAAAATTATACTGCGGGTTAAGCAGAAGAGGCAGCGGGGTGTAAAAAAAAATCTCCCCATGCATATTTTCGCTTTTACTACAAAGGCCATGGGGTTAATACCCCTGGCCAGGCACTTTATATAGACCAGTGTCTTTGGATCCCACCTTTGTCGTCTTTTTTTTTTCTGCCTTTGAACCCAATTGTCCCTTTTTTTATACTTTTTTATTTCCACAAGCCCTCCCAAAACCCCGTATTAGTAACTATGGCTGATATCAACAGTGTTGCGAAAGGTTTTGCCGAGTTTTACTACCAAACTTTTGATGCCGATCGTCGGAACTTGAAGGCCCTCTATGTAAGTTTCAAAATATGGGTGTCCCTTTGCGCACATTATTAAGAAGCTTTAGGTCCGACTACCTATCCAAACGTTCACTTTAAGCACATGTATGAATTCTTTACTGACCGTTGTCATAATCCCATCCTGGTGCTTATTTCCAACGATATCATAATGACTGTAGCGTAATCACTCTATGTTGACCTTTGAAGGCCAGCAAGTGATGGGGCACGATGCTATTGTCGAAAAATTGGCCGGACTGCCCTTTACCCGTGTGCAACACCGCATCTCCACTCTAGATGCCCAACCCGGTCACCCCGAGTCTGGTGCCGTGGTCATTGCCATCACCGGACAGCTGTTGGTGGACGAGGAACAAAACCCTCAACAGTTCTCACAAATGTTTACCCTCTACCCAGAGGGCGGCACCTACTGGGTGTACAATGACATTTTCCGTCTTAACTATGGTTAAGTAAACCCTACACCCCAACCATGGGGATTTAATTTTATCTTGTCCAATTTACGTCTTTTTCTTTCTTTTCCTCTTCTCTCCCAATGTTTGTGTGTGTAGGTTGGGAGAGGAGTACCAAATGCCTAACTCTTTTTGCTAACTTGTCATGTGCGGGAATTGGGGTATTCACACCGAGCTCTAGTTATCGCACTTGCCCATGGGATTGATGTGTTTGCCATCTGACCTATCAAGGGATAAATAAATTGTTAATCAACCCAGATTGACGGTGAACAACTGTATCTCTAGCGTTCAGCACATATACATACCACCATGTTAAAGAATAAGTTCCCAATGAAAATAGGCCAAGTTGAAAAGGGATGAATGACCTGCCCTGCCATTGCATACTTGAGTGGGCGTTACCTAATACTCGAGGATAAGTTACTATTACCAACATAATGGGATATAATGTAGAGGCATGAAAAGTAGTGGTTTATTCATCACAGAATTTGAAAAATTATGTATCAGGCTGTTCGAATTTTAGCCAAAATTTGATGAAATACGGATGATGATATGTAAACGTGGCTAAAAAATACGAATTATAACTTTAATCTAACCAATATATTATAAATGTTACCCATTTGGAATATCACACCTTTGGCTGGGTTAGCCTTGAACCATAGCCGTGGTGGAAGGTCCCTCTGGCACTTTAATGGGAAGCATCCGGTGGGTCAGCTCGGCAGCCAGTTGGATGCATTGGAGAATAGTATCGGGGTCGAGGGGTACACCACCTGTCTTGGAAATGGCACAAATCTCACGGTGGGAATTGACGCTAACGGACATGCGTCCCTGACAGACCTGTTCTTCCAAAAACGTCGGATCCACTACATACACTTGCCCTTGTTCGAAAAACGCAAAAGTAACGCAGAGTGGATAATGATGAATAGTCAACGGCACCGGATTACGTTCGTCTACAGGATGTACCGTTACTTCGTCCCCCACCACCGTCACGTCAGGTCGTCGAAAATGGGCCAACGCATGAATAGCCGCATAACAAGCCGCGTCCAACAAATTACCGTCGTGGTCTAAAAAGTGCAAGTCAATCCGCACACTCCACACCTTTTCCCCTGCCACAATACACAATCCTTCAGTGTCAATGGCCCGACTCCTCCGCAAGGTTTTCTCAATGTGACGATTGATCAATACTTCTTCTTCTGACCGTCCCACCACTTCAAAATTGGGTGCCGCCATCGCCGACAGTTCGGTAGTAATCGTAAGAAACCCTTCCGCGGGACGATCTGGAAACGGTCGCATTACTTCACACGACACCTGGGCCAATACTTGCGTAGAGCCATAGACCACCTGTACATTACCAAAGTCTTCACCATAGGTCACTGATATGTCCCGTTGGGCTTCCACGGACCGACCGTCCACACGTAGGCCTTGTTGTATGGCCTCGATGACAAATTCTCGCTCGTTGTTTGATAATTCTCTTTCTTTGACCATGTTGTATTGATTTGTACAAACGTAAAAGTGAAATTGGGTATTGGTTAAACCTGACTGAGAGGAATAATATACTAGTCGTGGGTGACTATAATTAAGAACTTGAATGAAAAATACAAGGAATAAAACCACTCGAATGTGAAGTATATTGTTTGGCAATGTGCTTCACTGTAAAAAAAATTATACTAGTAATAATTTCCGCTTGGACCTTTATTCCCACTTATACAACCCTGTTCACTTTTTTTTACATACAAATCTAGGAGGACAAAGTCCAGGGCAGAAAATATGGTATCACATGACTCTAATTGGTGGTTCATAAACTTCCCCTCCCCATAAACGAGTTGGTGACATAGTTGTACTATTTTGGCCTGAGGGGACTAAAGAATCCTCACTGTGGGGGGGGTGGCTACTTTCTGCATGCTCGAGTCCTCCATCTCTACTTTCTTCGCTATTAACTGGTTTTAGTAGTTTCATCTGGTCCGTTTGTTTATTCTATCCCACCTTAATCGCATTCCGTCCATTTCCATTGCGCTTGACGAGAGGGGCACTCCCAACACTTTTGTAACCCAAACCCTTGTCTCCCCTTTCGGTGTTGACCATGGTGGTAAGTAATGCACAAATTTATTGCACGCACAGAGTTAATCACACTCCTCACCTGCTAGTACTCTTCACAATTCCCTTGTTGCTACCAATTACACCAAATTCGGTGTATTAAACTTGGAATAAGCGTGGCTAATACTTGTACACTTTCTCTATTCTTGGTATTGTTTCAACAAACGACATTCTTTCCTTTGGACACAACTCAGCTGGTTTTGGCCATCGGTGACTTACATATCCCACAACGGGCCTTTAGCATTCCGGCCAAGTTCCGTAACCTGCTTATACCAGGAAAGATTCAACAAATCCTATGTACGGGTAATCTCACCGACCGTGAAACCTATACTTACCTCCGCAACATTGCTGAGGAGATCTATATCGTCAAGGGTGATTTCGACGAGCCTGCGATTCAATGGCCCGAGTCCAAAGTCGTGCAGCATGGTAACATCCGTATTGGCTTGGTACATGGTCACCAAATTATTCCTAATGGGGATACCGAAGCGTTGGCCATTATGGCCCGTCAACTAGATGTGGATATTTTAATTTCAGGCCACACTAACCGGTTTGAAGCGTTTGATTTCGATGGCAAATTCTTTGTTAATCCTGGTAGTGCTACCGGTGCCTATAGTACCACCAGTCAACCTGGTGGCGGTGAGGTCATTCCTTCCTTTGTGCTACTTGATATTCAAGATTCGTATGTGATCACCTATGTGTACCAACTGGTTGATGGCAATGTGAAAGTGGATAAGCTGGAATTTAAAAAGGAGTAAACCCCCCCCCCCCATCATCATCATTTCATAACGGATCATAGAGCAACACCTTCTACTGCAGAGCGGGATATTTACAGGGCTAAATGTCCGATGGAAATGGATGTGTAGTATCATAGCGTACTTTCCCAACGCAAAAAATTATAGGTTGAAACGGGAGTAATAGAACATTTTATACAACATCAAATCCACCTTCTCGTCTTTCCAGAGTATAGGTATACTTTTCATGGCACTGACTTCCTTTATGCTTTGGTTAGTGACGATAATCTGGTGGTGTTGAATACTCAGTTTTCCTAGGTATAATACTATGTTAGGTGACTACGGTATGACGACCGAGTTGCATCTCTTTTACCACTTCCCTGGTTAAACATTATCACTTTCTGTTGACTGCACTTTTATTATAACAGCAAAAAAAACCGAATAATACCGCTCTCTTTTCTTAACGTCTTCTGCTTATTTTTTTGTACCGTTTCTCTATTCCTTTTATATACACCGTTCATTTCATCCAAAAAAAGATTACGCTGTTTATTAACCATGGAGAGTAACACATTAACCAGCCTTCAAAGCTACATTACTACCGATACCGAAACCCGAGATGTAAGTTTTGCAGAGCATTTAGAGATCCTTGAGAGAATTGACATTTCGAGGATAGAAATAAGACCAACGTGAGTTTTGCTCTTGCCAAATGTCCTGTTGTGCCATGTGCGGAATCTTTTGAGAGGAAACAAAACAGGAGGAGTTGCATTCTAGTTCCACTCTCTGTCTTCCTTTTCTGGCACGCCATATGTACCCCATTTTCCAAGGCCGCTTAGGTTGAAACGAAACTATTACTAAACAGAGTTCCTTATCAGAGTACATCCTAACTTAATGACTATGGAGGGGAACTTTCTTCATTTTGCTGGATAGAAAATCCGCGAGGTGGTTCGCGAATTTGAGGTATCTTGTCGTGGGTTAACCGTGCCGTTGAATAAGATCCACGTGGCTAAAACTGACCAAGGTAAGTTATCAGAGTT
>JAOPJG010000047.1:0-53666 GCA_027478255.1 Dispira simplex | reverse complement strand
GTTGTTGTTCATGTGTTATATAAGGAGATTGGGTCAGGGAAACTCGAATCCCTCATGAATAATAAACATGCTTGTTTATTTAAAGTTTATCTACCTACTCGTAGCTTTCTATAGTCTTAGCTGAGTGACATCTTGCACCAGTGACCAGATTCCTAATACAAGACCCCATACTTTTCTTTTGCCCTCTGTTGATGACGACGGTGACCATCAGATAACCTTTTGATTCCCAGGAAGTGATGACATCTGAAACCTGTCATCAGTGACATATTTAATCAGGGATCTTTGACATCAATGTAATGGGAGTATTCTTTCGTCACTTTATCATTTTGAATAAACAATAGTCCTACGAATACCTGTTTACATCATATTGTGTTGTTATGCTTGCCTTGACCCCTACACTTTTCTTTTGTTTTCTTTTGACTTCTGCTGCGGCCAACAATTGACCCAAGGTTTCCCAGGATATGATAACATCTGAAACCTTGAACCCTGACTGATATAACCGTGGACCATTGGCATTCAGAAAACCTTAGTCTTGTTCTTGTTCATTTGGAAACTATTTCTACGAAAATTCTGAATAAACCAATGGACCTTTACTTGTTTTATAACAGCGTGGTATCTCACCGTAGATACAGCATTCCCAATACTTATCTAGGGTCACCGGTGATACCAGAAACAGGCTCTTTGCCTACGATCGTAGCCATTTTAGGGTTCCGCGGGTAGTAAGTAGGTTACAAGTTAACACTGATAAAACAAACTATTCAATACTGGCTTCATTTACTAAGGAAATCGGGTCCTATTTATATCAGGATGATAGGATACCCGTACAATGTAGAACTATAACTAATGATAACCAAGTGCCCTTGGTTATCTACACAATATAATTTTCGTAAAACAACACAGAATGTAAAAGAGCATCATCACAAAAGGACAAACCAATAATAAAAGAATATAACCATCGGTTTAAAGTGTTTGATGATGTACAATGTAGTACCACCTTCAACATACATCACCAAGTGTTCCAATTGTAGGCTGTGCGACCTTTAACACACGTCACACAATAGTAAAACACATCACCTTCATGATGTGGTTTTTAAATGGCAAGATACAACATCCAATTAATCAGCATATCAAAAGAACACCACCAAAGAAACAATAGGACATCAGAACCTGACAATAACTATAGTGGGCTGATACTAGGTATCAGGTACCACAACAGGATGAGGGTTCATAACAGAATCAGTAAGTACTCAGTGACACATATAAGAGTAGGACTTTAAATATGGTACACCCTGTAGCTGGGTTAAGGTAGAGCCCTTGGTAAGTTGGCAGATGTCAAGGTTTGGGGAATACACTGCATTGAATATTCACTACACATCTGGGTATTTTGGCTTGTTATTATGTATGTTTCGTGTTGCAGTAGGGAAATTGCTGTCCCCCTTTACTGGGCACATTCTCAAACTTCTGCCTGGAAATAGAGGAGGAAGACTGTTGAAAGGAAATTTGAGTAATCTCCTGTTTCGTTACATCCATGTCATATTCGTTGAAAGTGCAGTGACACTACAATGCAGTATTATGGCATGAGTATACCTACCCGATTTTCCTATACACATTACTACCGTAGCGAGTTTGTACAATAGGTAAGGAGTCATCACTTTTGTGTAGTTCTTTTCACAGTTTATCACCCTATCTCCACTGGTTTTAATACCACCCAAGGATAGCATTCGCATGGTATCAAGACTGGGCCATCCCCTGAAGCACCTAACCATTTCCGCTATTGTTATCATCCTTTGAATTTACCAATTCATCATCCACAGTGTGGTTTAACAATAGTAAGTAAACAATTTGAAATTCAAAAAAAATAAAACCCTTAATGGTTTGAACCAGTCCGGGAAAAAATTATATTAAAAAATAGTACACACACAAATATTTACTTAACGCATTAGATTTCTGCATCCCATGGTAATACATGGTGTTATTCGTGCGTAAGGGCAATGGGAGAAGGAAACTGTTAACACCTCTGTAGAAATCTTATTATTAAGTAGCGTTAGGCAAGGGATCAGATATTTTGAATATCTCTTACGCAAATGAAAGAAAAAAAAGACCGTATAAAAAGGAGGGTGCTGCAGATTGGTCGCAATGTAGACCTAATCTACTGATGCTGTGGATCATCAAACGACTGGCGGTGGTTAGCCATATCACTAACTAAAGGCCGGTACATATACTGCTTGATCTGTTGGATGGCACGACGTGGGTTCTTGAAGTCCACGTCCACAAGTCGGGCTGACCATCGGTCGTTATGCTCCTTAAAATACCGCGATTGCCATTCGATACCCTCCATTTCACGTTCTCTCCGTTGCTCTCGTTGCATATTCTCGATGCGGAGTTTTTCATTGGTAGCGGTGTCCAAATCACGCTGTCGGAGGGCAGCGGTCACTTTGGACCATAGCCGCCGTGACTCGATATCGTCCTGGTCTTGTTCGGAGGGTACCAGTTTGGGAATCAGGGGTGCTTTATTCGCGTCGAACAGCACCTGTGTGTCACCCGTGCGACAATCCTTAATGTACATAATATCCGTCCAATGGCCAGTGATGTCATACAATACTTCGCCGTTGGATATTCTCTTGATTTTACCACTAATGGCGTTATAACTACCGGTGAAAAATCCCTTGGTCTTGAATTCCACTTCACATACCAAATTCGCCTGATTACACTGTACGGTGGCCACTTCCCCCAATTCGAGCATCATCGTACCAAACAAAATACCTCGGGCGTACATGTTGGGGTAAGTGATTTGGTAGGTCTCACCTAGAAACGGGAGTTCGATTGTGGAGCCCCCTTCCAACATCATTGCCACGCTATTGCCCAGAAAACGAGATTTTGGGCGTAAATCCCCGGATATGTAAATGCCGTGTTCGGGATTAGCGTAAAAATAGGCAGAAACGGGTGGATGGTGGGAGACCTGCTCCGCCGCATAAAAGGCCTCCGTTCCATCATCGAACTTCCACTGGCAACGGAAAAATTCGCCTAGGACCGGGTTATAAGGTTTTTTGACCCCTTTGGGACGAATGTGCCACCCTGAAAGGTAGTACTTGACCACTTCCACGAATCGTTCCTCGGGATTGGGAGCTTTTGTGGCGCTAGTTAAATAAGGGATGGATTGTCCGTTCAAGTAAAAATATCAAACGTTTATATCTTGCTGTTAGCCTTAGTATACTACTACACGGACAAAGAACATCGCATGATCGATATTATCCAATCTGCACTTCTTTCTTAATGGCTTTGCACCATTGCTACGACAAAGTGTGGTAGGCCACCAGCATTCCTACCCAATCACGATGTGTATTGATGGGGGAACCAGCGTGACTAAATGCCTCTCCGTATCAGGGGATTACTCTCTCCTCTCTTACGATTAAGGCAACCACATACGAATTCTATCTTCCCCAGTCTCAACAGACGACATCGGGAAGTATAATCTATAACGGCCACTCACTTTGAAGGTCTTCCCTCCCCCATACTGTAATCCACAGCCTGTACAACTCAACTACTCTGGATTGTAACTACGTTCCTTTTGTTTGATAGAATTTGGGCACCAGTTGACCGGCTTTGATGATCCTTAGTCTGATAACCTTGTGGCACTATAAAAAAGGGTTACGAGCTGGGCAGTTCATTGAGTTATCTCTGAGCAAAGGTACATTGCAGCGGAAAAAAGGAGCAGAGAAAACCCTCACCAATCCCTGCGGTTAAAAAAGTACTAAAACTTTCCTCGCCCCCGACCCCATAACAAACAACCTGAGGGTCTCCCCGGCAGTCCCCTTTTTGGTACCCCGTTGTATACACAATAGCAATCATTTCCACTTACTGGATAAGTATATCAGGATGGGTCATAAAATCTGTGACTCGTTCTAAAAAACTCCGAGGCTCCAGTACGAACGTTGGAAACGTCACCCGGGAGAGGTCCATGTCCCGACGCAACTGACCAATCATGCCCAGAATAATGTTACGTGGTTCATCGTCAAGAACTTCTTGGTTGTCATTGTTACTCTGACCACCGCCAAACATGATGGAATATAAAATAACGTAGTGAGTTGGTTTTCTAGGATAACTACGGTCCACAAAGAAAAAAACGAACGAGAAGAATGGAAAGAGCGGATAAAAATAAATAAACAAACACAAGACCAATAGTGGAGGTAATACCTCAATACTAGTTCATCACACAACCTAGGATCGGATAAAGGGAACGAGGAGTAAAATAAGGAATGGGGCGAAGTAAAACAAGGACGGAATAAATAAATTTTAGAATACCCCAAAACGAGTAGTGCACATAAAACACTTGGTCTCCGCATCTCCCTAAGGCGCCAACAGCACACTTCAGGAATCTTCACCTTCACTTCAGAGAGTGTGTGAGGTGTACAGGTTAATCCACTTTAGCCCCTTTATTGGCTCACATCTAGGGTTGCCCATTCACTACATACGTATGTCATTGTTTGCTCATAACGTCCTATGGCCAAGGTGGCTGTAAAATATCCGATGAAGTCATTCAACATCCTCAACGTCGTCTTGGACATCGAAAGTAAAAACAGAAACAAAAAAACGAGATACACCAGACGTCATAGATACAAGGCAACAGCTAGGTTGCGTTATTTTGGTATGCCTGTTGACCAAGCCAAAGATACATCTTGCTCAACTGTCCACACAACAACGCTGACACTCCCTCCACCAGTACCAAAAAATACTGAGACTTAACGGTTGTCGCTTTAGCGTAGGGAAAATCTACGTCAAGGGAAGGGCGGCGGTTTCACCTTCATCGTAATCCCACCGTTTTCATTTATGTGACACCAGCCACTCAAATCCGGCTATAGTACATACTGGCTTGGTGCCGTACGATTGTGCTCTATGAACTAGGATAAATCCATAATATATTTTATTCTCCACTTTTAAACCATCTAAAATGTATATACTAATCGATCTCATCGCTATCTGGTTTACTAAATTGCGCTCTGTCAGATCATACTTTCCATCGAAACAGTTGTTATAACGCGTTGTGTAAAAAAACGTAAAAATAAAAAGAATTTCAATAATAACAGAACCATATGTAACAGGAAGCCGATAAACTGCCTAGCTCTCGGCCACTAAGCTAAAATACTGCCGAAGGGCATCGGACAATACCAATGGTAGGGCCTTGATGTCACGCAGTACCAAATAATAAGTAAACGGGAACGTGTCTAGGTAACGATCCATCTGCAGGCTAAGTTTCCCATCCACCTGTTGGTAACGCACGTTATTGAGATGTAAAATAGACTGGTTGTCCGGTTTGTTATCCATAACGATGAACACTACCATAATACGATTCTCCATGCCACGACGGACCAGGGCCCGCAAGCGATCATGGTGTTCACAAACACCGTCCGATAGAATGAGTTGCAGTTGCCAGAGATCACCCGCTCCAGGTCCGCGATGACTAGATTGCGCCCATACTTGCTGGAATAAGGTGAGGGAATCGGACATTAACCGGACCACATCGGTCTTGGTTTGTTCAAAGGTAAAATCTGTGAGTAGTTGGGCACCGGATTCCATCGTAAAGGGCTGGTCGAACCCATGTAATACCCGAGTCGTCTCGCCGAAGCTGACCACCCCGATATCGCCGGATTCCAGCTGGGACAGTGCCTTGGAGACTAAAGCCAACGTTTCAAAGGCCAGCTCCACCGAGTGGGATTCAGCCATGGATTTGGAATCGTCCACCGCAATCAAAATTTGGTATTGTCGCTTACTGGGTTTGGTACGACGTAGCCAAATTTTATCCTTCTTGTACTGACTCGCGATGTACGGAATAATCTTTTTCATGCTCAGACGTTTACCAGTACGATAGTCACCCTTGAGTTTGGTAGCCAGCGTGGGTTCCAAAATAAGTCGGAGCTGTTCGCACAGGGAGAGTGCCAGGTCGTGGGTCAACATCTCATACCGTTTCCATAGGGCCAGGGCCGCGTCGGGGTCCAAGCCACGGCGTTTTTGCCATTGTTGGGTGGCAACTACCAACTCTTCCCGTAGTCGATTGGCAGCCTCGGGATCTAGATCACTTAGGAATGCCTCTTCCTTGCCCAAAGTGTCATCTGCCTGATCAGACTTTTCGTGAAGTTCCGTAGATGCGATGTGGGACTTTGAAGGTTGTAAGGAGTCGCGGTCAGAACGTACTAACGCGCCTTGCTCGGCCGATCCAGTGTCAGTCTGGGAGTTGGCTTGCTCGTTGCGTGAATCGGATTCCAAAAGATCACGTAGGATGTCACTCATGCCTACCTCCCGGCTGAGCTCCTCCTCTCGATTACTGGGGTCAGTAACCATACTCGCCGTAGGGTCCTCCACGTCTGGTTCCATATCTTCGAGGATAGTATGCGCCCAGGGATCCTCCTCTTCGTTGGTTGGATCAGTCTGGGTAGCGTCCGCCAACGTAGCATGGGCGTGGGTTTCGTTTTCCCGTGTGAATTCGTAAGCCTGGTCTGTGTCCACCTCCATAGCGGGGTCGGATTCCGACTCTGGAGGGACAGCCTCAGGCAAAGGGGTGGGCTCGTTCTCCATATCCTGACGATCCATCATATGTAGTCGACGACTCCAACTTTCCTGCGCATCGGCTAAACTACGGTAGGGATTGGCATCTCGATCGAATTCCAAAGGACGTTCGGCTTGACCTTGGTTATCGGTGTCTTGTTCCGCAGGGTGGGAGGAAGGATCTTGGACATCCTGTGTGGCGCCAGTTTGCTGTTCTTGGTCAAAGGCACTGGATTCCCCGGTATGAGCATCGGGGCGGTCAATTTGGTCAGGCTGGGCGGACGGGTCAGTTTCCGAGTGGGCATCGTCCTTGGTTTCCTGGGCCTTGATGGGTTGTGAATCCTGGTCCTGTCTACTAGCCTCCGTGCCGTAAGTTTCCGGTATGGCGGCATCATCCTGCTCGGGCTTACTAGCAGTATGTTTGGCGTCAGAGAACTCCTCGTCGTCTTCCTCGTTCATAGGTTCTTCCCCAGGGACAGCATTTAATTCATCGGGATTAAGTGGTGCAGGAGGGGGCTCTGCAGAATCCGCTTCTTCGTCTGGTTTCGCCTCTTCTCCATCTTCCTCATCCTTTGCTTCAGTGTCAGAGTTGTCCTCCGCTACATCCATGGCAGTATCACCATCTGCACCGTCCTCTGTTTCCGGGCCTGCTGGTGGAGCCGTGTCGTCTTTTTCGGTCTTGACTGGATCTTCAGTATCCGAATCTAGGGGCTTATCTACCACCGTTTGATCCCCCTGCTCCTCATCCACCTCGTCACCATCGTCGTCTTCGTCTTCCCTGGGAGCTTTCGTTTCAACAGGCAGTTTGTACTGATCCATGTTGTCGGTTTCCATATCATCCAACCCTAGTTCGTCTTGGTCGGAGCCTGCTTCGTTGTCCGACTCTCCTCCATCTGACATTCCCATGTCATCGGGTAAATCCATGGTGTCACCTTGCTGAGGATCCATGGTAGGCACATCTTCGGGGTCCATGGTGATTCCCAACTCATCGGGTTCCCCGTCAGAGTTATCATCGGCGGGGTCTTTATCCTCGCCCCGTTCCGCCGATGTACTCTCCGGCTGCGACTTTTTGGCCGGAGCACTCTCTTCCTCTTCTTCCTTGGCCACAATGTCTTTCTCGCCTTGACTCTGGAGTTGTTGGTTATCATCTAGCTGGGCTTCGGTATCCCGATCATTCCCGGTGTCGTCCTCGTCGTCTCCGTCCCATAATTTGTCGTCCACTGCGGACGGATCGTCCAGGTTCACGTCTCCGATACGATCCTCCAGTTCGGGCTCCTCATCTTCCCCGTCACTCGGTCCAGAGTCGTCCTCCACGTCGGTATATTGGGCATCCCCAATTTCACCTTCGAAATCGTTTTCCATTTCGATAGCATCTTCGCCAGCGGCCGGGTCCTGTTGGGGTGAGTCGTCCTTTTCTTCGTTCTCGGTACCCAAAACCTGGTCTTCGTTTTCAATTTCGTCACTCACGTTCTTCTCCCCGCGACCTTCACCAATACCGGTACCTTCTTCCAATTTTCCGTTGCCTTCTGGACCTTCGTCGCCTTCGCCTTCCCCTTCGAACTCGGGTGTACAAAAGCCATCACGGAGGAGCACCGAAAAGGTGTTACACAGCACATAACTTAGTTTACACAACGCCCCATGGTGACAAGTGAAATCCACCACGGCGTGCTGACCTAGTCGCAGGTACTGGTACAAAAAGTGACGCGCACGTCGCAGTTGTTTCGCTAGGTAATGTTTGGACAAGCGTGAAAATGCAGGGTCAAGGAATACTGTGCGACAAGTGGTGTTGACCAGGATGAGCAGATCTGCCACCTGTTCCATGGCCAAGGCCCGTTGAAGCGCTTTAAATTCTGCGGGTGGTGTCACTAGGGCATTCTGAGGAAGCCCCAGTTCCAGTTCGTCTATACACTGGTCAGAATTGTTCTCAGTACTACGAGTAAGGGAACGCACCTGTTGGAACACCAGTAGCATCCCATCGATAAACTTACTAACGGCCCCTACAGCGTCCTGCCAAGTAGGTGCCTGTACTTGGGCTGCCAGATCCAAAGTACTCACAGGCTGGGACTCACGCACATAATCCAATGCGAACGACAGGGATACTGTATCATCGCTAGATTGATATCCCACGTTTTCCTGGACTAAAGTAACTAACGGGTGCAGGAAACAACCCAGAGGCGGTTCTCGATCTAGGAGTTGCGTCAGACCAGGGGGAATCGTAGCCAACCAGGTTTGACAATTTACCAAATCACCCTGTAGACTAGGGCGGAAGAAACATATTGTATCGAGTTTGGAAGAGTTGAGAAGTAATTGCTCCAGATGGACACGATGGTCTGTAAGTGTTCCGCACCACTGGGATCCTACGGTATAGAACTCTTGTAGGGTCTCCACGGCGGAACTGCTATGACCCGCAACTTTGACACGTGGGTGCCTGAGCATGGTCAACGCCTGTTCGATACCCTGTACCAAGGTATGAGTAGTTTGATCAAGACTCACCAACGTTTGTAACACACGGTCGTGTACCACAGGAGTGGGTACGGTTTGCGCATTCAGTTTGGATAAGGGTTCCGAGCTTTCCAAGGAAAGTGCGGCCATGCCTTCCACTTCTTTTTTTTCTTGCGCTGTAAGCCAGTGCGGATCAATGTATACCCATTGCAGGGCCAACCGTACGATGCGAGCGAGCCCTCGTCCTACCTGATCCAAGAGAATACGTTCGGACTGCATCTGCCAGCAGGCGGACTCCGTAGCCGCCAGAAAGCGCTGAATATGGTGCGGGGCCAAGTCGGGGGACCCTCCTTGATGGGCCAGTTGCTGCAACAACGTCAACCGGGCTAGGGTACGTTGGTAATAACGGTCAGCCCGGTGCCAAGTGGCCTGGCCCGACCCATGTAGAGGATGGACAAGAGACCTGACAATGGTTTGGTCGATACCGTGCCAATTGGCCATCCGCTGGAGCATGTCCAAGTATTCGGTTCCAAACTGGACGGTCTCATTGGTGAATACCGAAACCATTTGCAGCTGTTGCTGAATATCGGCTCGGCGACGATGTTTAAGACCCAACACTTTGAGGTGTTTCAACAAGTCGGTCAACGCCTTTTGTTTGAGCACCTTGAGCCGCTTGTAAAACTGGTGGTGAGCCTTGTATTTTGCCTCAGTCAGTTCGCGTTGGGCCAACGGCGGATTAGTGGGAGATTCAAATGGAGGGACATGATTATTACGCAACTCCAATGCCCGCTCGATGACCAGGTGGGCCAATTTGGCCAGGGTGTGACTCTCAGTAAGTCGGTCCCGGTACAGGGTACGGTGCTGAATCATACTCGCCAGGGTGGCCGCTGCCTTGGGCAGGGTGTCCAATCGCTGGTAACTCGGATTTTCTACCACCTGTTGGTGTAGTGCCAAAAGGTCCGAATTGTCAAGAGTTTCCAATTCTCCCGTGATCGTTAACGCAGGTGTCAAGGTTGATTCCAGGTGGTCTAGCACCATGTGCAAGAGTTCCGGCGACTGTTGACCCAATCGACGGCGATGTTTACGTAGTAATAACGATTTCCGGAATGATTTCCCCTCTTCCAGCTTGGTCTCCGTTGGGATGAACTTAGGGACGATCGCTTCCCCCACAAAGGCCTTTTCACTAGTCTCCAGAGTAATGGCATTGTCGAACTGGGTTATAAGAGGATCCACTGGTTGACGAAGCATCTGACGGTAGCGTTTAAGGCACTTGTGTAGCTCATGGTGCGTCTTTACAGCGCTGGCCTTAAGGGCAAACACGTTCACGTCCTTGAAACTGGCCACTCGTACAAAGTTCCTCATTTCCTTTTCGATGGGTTTACGTAAATCGCGTTTAACCTGGGCTAGATGGTTGTTATACATGGAATAATAGGTATAGGTATGCTCCAACACCCGGGCCATGACGTGCGGGGTGAGTAACCCATCACGATCGAGGTGGGAAATACCACCATTATTCTCCAGACGGACCAGTTGGGCCACGTGGTAGGAAAAAGTGCGCAACAATACCAGTCTAGAGTGAAACTCACCCAGAGGGGACGACCGAATGTACTGCACCAGGGCTTGTAAAATACCCATAGCGTCCTTAGGCGGGGGAGCAGGGTCATTTTCGTCCGCAGACTCACTGGACTGAGTCACACTATCCAACGGTCCATCCCCGGCCATAAAGCCAGGTGGGAGGAGTGGCATCACCACCAGCGAGTAAAGATATAGCCACCAACGGGTGGTCTGTGACTTTTGGCGTCGGTCTTCCACGTCGAACAATTGGGGCCAGCTGTTGAGCTCCAACTGGCGCCAGTGAATAATCAATCGCACTACACGGTCCAGCAAAGGTTTCAAAGAGAATTCTCGACTGGAATACGATTCCCAATCATCTGATTTTTGTAGGAGCAGCTCCAGCCCCGCCAAGAATTTCGCCACGGGGGAGGTAACCGGGAAACCCAGTAACCGTCCCACAATTGAACGCAGATGTTCCAGGACGGGTTGTTCGGGCCAAACCTGCAGAATATCGCCGATGCGAGTGCGTAGTGTAAGTAACAGGTCTAATACAGTTTGACACTCTATCAAATTGGCGTCATTATAATAGTCGTAACTGTAATCTGGTGCATAGTGCAGGGCGAGAGAGTTTTGGTAGGACGTGACCAAAGTGGTGTCCGCCTTTTCCTGATCTGGCATATGCACCAAAGTGGCCAAATGGGCAGGAAAAAACTGTGGGTCAAACGCCCAACCAAGCGACGGAAGGTAAGAAGTCAGAGAACCCACCAGATGGTGACACTGGGTAACAAACGCCAGTTCGGAAGCACCTGAGATCGACTCCCGCTTGTTTTGATCCGATAAATCACCGATCCTGGGGGTAAACACTTGCTGGTGAATGGTTACGATATCGGTCAACACTTTCTGGTCCAGATTTAAATGTCCGACGTCCTCATTTTCAACAGCGTCATATACCTGAGTAACATCCTCGGTTTCATCGTTGCCATCCAGGCCTTGCAATTCATCGGCAAAACTGGGAAATAGGGCTTTGAGTTCGTGCTCATCTGCCACCTCCGGATCATCGGCCGTAAAGGTGGATTCCTTGTACTTGTACATGGCCTGTTGCTGGGCGGCTTCAGCCTTCTGGCGCTGGTCCACCGCTAACCAGAGTTGCTGTACTTCCCCGAACAAACGTTCCCACACCAAGGCAAAGGTGGACCAGTCGATCACTTGGTTATGGTGGCACCGTAAGAGCCAACGTAGCAGAGTTTGCAGCGTGGTGAGGTACAAGTTGAAATTAGGCTCCTGGCCTTCGGTTTTGTTGAGGAGCCGACGTCGAAGCGAATGAAGCATATCCGAAGTGGCTAGAGAAGTGGGCGAGTGTTTACTGCCCAGTGCGGTGAAAAAGGGGAACTGGAGCATCCGCTTCATGAACCACTTGAGAGCATCCCCGTCCCGGGTTAGCCCACGCGTGTCGGCCAGGTCCAACAGGTGGGTATCACTCTCGGGCAGGTGGGTATAGCCAATCCCGACTTGTGCCAGGGCAATACACTGAGCCACGGGATCCAAAAAGTCACCATAGTCGGGGTATTTTGTACGAATTCGTACTAGGTAATGCGCCAGGTTGTCTTGCATAAAACGAGCAGTGCGCTGTTGTTCAGGCCCGCTTACCTTGCCATCCTCGGGTAACACACGCTGTAATTGAGTTTCAGCGAGCATCCGGTGGAGTAAATGTCCCAGATCCAGGAAGAGCTGGGGAAATTGCGAAACGGTAGGACGAGTCACCACCCGTGCGTTGAAACTAGCAATACGCTGGGTGAGAATGTTGAGTTGGTCCAGTACACGTTGGACCGCCGCATTAGTCGGGTTCCCCGTGGTCATTCGTTCCACAGCATTTAGTGCTACGGATTCCACCACGAGATCATGTTTATCCTGGTGAAGCCATTGCCACTCTAATATATACTTCATAGCCGGATCCACCGCTGTTTCGGGAACTAAGAGTGCCAACAATCCCAGGCCCAAAAAGACATAACCCAAGCTCATCCAACGGTAAGCTTCTTGCGATCCCTGAGGATGGGCAACGGTACTGGTCAGCCAGGGTATCAGTTGGGCCGTACAAGTCAGCGACTGGATTAGATACTTCTGTGCGACGGGGGGAACCGGGTGACCCGCCATTGTGGCAAACAGGTTGGTTTCAGTACCACTCAGCCCTTCGGGTAAGGTAGCCGTGGTAGCCTGTATTGCTGGGTTAGAAAAGAATTTTACAAAGTACTGGACCCAATTGCCATACGTCAAAGTAGGTGTTATATCTCGGTCGTCCGAACACCAGTGAATGAGACGTAATTGGTATCCCACTAACCAAGCGGTATCGTCACGTAAGGGGTCATGGACTAATGGGTACAGATCCAACAGTTGAGACGTCACGTGGTGGAGTTGACCCAGGTGCAGATTCATCCGCTCAAGACTCGTCCGGGAAACACCCGCTGTCGCGAGGAAAACACACTCGGACAAGATAGCCCTATTAAATACAGCGGGGCCCTGACTGGGAATGTCCGGTTGTGGATTGGAAGGTGACCAAATCAGTGCACCCCGCCAGGGAAGTTCTGCAGCAATGCCAACGACTTCGTTCACCAACGGTGTCAACGCGTCAGGGGTCGTGGGCTGGTCTGTCTCCAGGATCCACAGTAATCGCTGGTGAGCCACCAATTCCAGAGGACTACGACTGGTCATGGTTAACGAATGGCCTAAAAAATCTTTGAGTAACCCTGGTAGCGGTGCATATACCGAGGCTAAGTCCTCTTGCCTGTGGTTATCCAACAGCAACTGGACATTATGAGCCACCCGTTGTCCTTTACGGTAGTTGGTATAATTTACAAATGCCGAGAAAGCCTCTGTATCCTGGTTCCCTGTAACGGGAGAAGATTCCAAGGTGGGGACGGGTTCATGAACTTTGTCTTCCTTCGTTGGTGCGTAGCGATCCTTGAGCTGTGCAATGGATTCCTGCAAGGAAGTAAGCAAAGTTGCCCCGGCTCCTTCTAAACCACGGGATTCCAAGGCATACAGGGTGGCTACCGTTTGCAAAAGAATTTTCTTGTCAGCCACGAATTGATTCGGGGCGTCCAAGGGGGCGTTGGTAAAGACTTGACTGACGGGAGAACTTTGCATCACGCCCCAAACTTCATGTGCCGAGGAGAGACTAGCCAGAAGGGTTGGTTTAGTAAGCTGACTGGGATGCCACTGGTGCCATAGGTGGGAAGAGATCTCGCATGTTTTTAGCCCGATCACTTGGCCCCAGTGCACGGTTTGGTCGGTAAAGGACCCCCATGCCTCTACTGCTTGTCTAAAGGCCGGGTCTACAGGATGGTGCACACATCGGTCCAATACTTGACCTACGTTAGCGTACACGCTCATGTCCAGAGTTTGGGACTGACTGTGTTTCACCAGTCGTGAGTACTGGGTATAAATACATTCTAGCGTGTCATGTATCGACGAGATCACGTTGAGAGAACCAGAGATCTGGACAATATCTAACGTATCAGTGTTATCGAAGCATTCTAGGATTTTGGTGGCTAACCAAGTCGTACCATCGGTGAGCACTTGCCACTGGCTCTCCAGGTACGGTACCAAACTGCGCACCACGGGTAAGACCCGGTGGGAAGTCGAGAGGATCTTACCCTGACAGTACCAATGGGAGAGCTGAAGTGCACTCATGTCTCGGGGATGACTGTCTTTGCCGACATGGCATTTTTGGGTCACGCACACTTTGGCGTACAATGCCCGGGTCACTAGTTGGGAGAGGGCCAAACACGCCTGGTAAGCTCTGAATACGGTACCATACAATTGGTCACCGGGAGCCTCGGGTGGCCCGTTGCTCAAAGCTTGGTGTAGTGTAGAGTTAAATAACACATTGTAGGCCTGGTCGGTTATACCGATCGGTTGGGTACCTCCCGAATAGAGCCGAGTAAACAGCCAGTCGCGAGTATATTGGAGAGCACGGAAGACAGGATGAACTGTAAGTCTAGTTAATGTCTCCGTTAGGGCTTCTATTACCTGACTTCCCAGAGTGGTACACGCTAGGTGGGTCCCCAGGTACTTTAGGAGGGTTTGACGCTCCTTGGCGTCAGTAGGGGAGAGGTAGGTTAAAAAGGTA
The DNA here is from genome assembly GCA_027478255.1 of Dispira simplex. NCBI lineage: Eukaryota > Fungi > Kickxellomycota > Dimargaritomycetes > Dimargaritales > Dimargaritaceae > Dispira > Dispira simplex. The sequence goes on along the minus strand of JAOPJG010000047.1, from coordinate 39,004 downwards.
ACACCAGCTTTGTCCAAAATTTCCCGAGTGGTGGGTTGCCAGGCCACTCGAGCATTGTCGAGAGTGATAGTCGACAAAGAAGATGACTGCTCCGTATCCGGTAGAGTATCTCGGAGAAGTAAATAAGCCAGGTAGGATGACTGATTCAATAGCCCCGTTAGCCCACCCTGGCCTCGCTGGAACATTCCCCACCGAGGTACGGCGGCATTGTAAAAATCCCAAAGGCTATCCCATTGACGATCGGTATTCGTTGTCAATATTTTAGACCAGGTATGGGACATGGGTGCCCCACGTTGTTGAGTTTCCACCACCAATTTAATCTCCTGGAGAATATCCCGCAGATTTTTCTGGGATTGAATTGTCATCACCCGGGTTACCAATTCCTCGGACATCGCGTCGTCATGAGGTGGAGTGGGTAACCCTACAGATTCGGCAGTATCACCAGTGGCTTTAGCGCACATGTCGTATTTGTCAGAAGAATGTACTCTTGTGGAATATTCCTCGGGAGTGAGAAGCTCAGGAAAGTGTTGTCGAGCCTGGGTAAGCCAAGTGATCTGCCAGGGCCCATTACCCACCCCATGCTGGGTTACCAACCGGAGGAGATCAATATAACTTTGGGCACATTCATTGCCCAGTAGAGCGATTTCGATCCCCCGATTACGCATAGCACGGGAAAGCTCGCCGAATTGCGGATTGCACGTCATAAAAATCCGGAAATTCGGATGAGGAGTTACAGTACGAATGTCACCTCCCACCAGACCCCGCTCGTGTACGGCCAAACTACCGTGGGGTTCCAGGAGACCGTTCAAACGGTCCAGAATGGACGGGTTACATAGGTTGGCGTTGTCAATCAATAGCCAATGACCCTGCTCCAGGGCCTGGATCAGTACCCCATCGATCCACTCGAATCGTCCACGAACGTCTTGGCTTTCCATTGTCCGGATGCGGGTCAGTCGACTGCGCATGGAGGATAGAGTACTGGTGAAGACTTCGCGGTCGATTTCTGGAAGGGTCTGGTACACTTGTTCTAGGGTATGCAACAGTCTGGTGAACTGTGGGTAAGCACGATGCGAAGTCGTCCCGCCGGTAGCGGTCTCCGATGACTGAGCATAAGCCTGATATTCTTTCCAGGCGGCTCGGTAAGCAGTAGTCAGTGCCGACAAGGGTAAACCCGGGACACCGTCGTGAGGTAAACAAACGATGGAATCACCACCGCCGTCCAACAGTAACAACTGAACACTTAACCGTTGCACCAATTCAGTCACCTCGCAGAAGAGCTGGGTCCGGTGACGATTCAGATCCACCTGTTCAAACCCACCCAACAATTCCATGGAGTCCACTGCGCTATTCATGGAAAATTCCAATAGAGGATTCCCGGTCAACAAGGCCAATAACCGAACCAGATTGGTTTTCCCCGTGGCGGCATCGCCTACCAGAATGGGCATCCAGCCTTGCTGTACACAGCGCATGATCGACCCGAGTAAGGGCAAGTATCCCTGCAGTAAGTTGAGAGACTGGGTCCAAGGGGCATTCAGTTGCTCCATGGATTTCGGACGACGGGGAAGAACCGCGGATCCGATTTGCACAAAGGTAGTTTCGACCACCACACAGGGTCGAACCTGAGGTTTAACGACTCCGCCAAAGTACTCGGCAAAGTACTGCAGTACCTTTTTTCGATCGGCTTCAGTTCGCATACGTTGGAGGTACAACAGCGCCAGGTAATCCACCGGTTGGGCATTGGGTAGTACACTCCGTCGATCGGTTACCAAGTGCAACCACCGGAACACGTCCCGCAGGTTAAATTCCCATGGTTGACCCCGCTGGCCAAAACTACGGTTCGTCATGGTTTCCTGATGCATGCGTTGGTTGAACGCCAACATTCGCTCTAGGGGTTCGGCAGGATATTGGGGAAAAGCGTGACGCAGAATGACTAGGTAGTCATCCATTTTTAACTGCTCCACGTAGATCTGAGTGAACCGGTTAATAAACGATTTAGGCAACCCTTTACGACCACCACCCTGCTGGAGAGGATTCTGGGCGGCAAAGATTTTGAACCCTGGTTTGCAAGGAAATTCACGGTCGAGTTCGGGTATAAACACCACCCCGCGGTGATCTAGGCAAGAATTCAATCCTTCCAATACTGACTGCGACGCCAGGTTGATTTCGTCCAGCAGCACCCAACTACCCTCTTTCATGGCTTTCAAAAAGGCCGCGTCACACCAGGTAAACTCCCCGCTGGCACCGCCTTCCACGGGTAAATCCGAGCCAAACAGATCCATCAGATCGGTTTGTTCCGACAGATTGATACGAACCAATTGGTGACCAGCCGTTGCGGCCAGGGAAGCCACCAAACTAGTTTTGCCTACCCCGGGACTACCTTCCATAAGAATGGGCTTAGCGACCTGCATCCCCGAGAGCAGTCGGGTAAGGTTGGCGAATGTGGTGGGAGCCCGGAACGTAAACTGGGTAATCCCAGTGGCTGCCCCCGATAGTGGTCCCTTTGGAATAGTAAAAGGCCCTACGGCGAACGTGTCATCCGTAACACGTAATGCGTCCACCGTCAAAGGGGGACACAAAGTATGTGGATCAGGCGAAACCGAACTACACCCCGCGGCCAGGATCCGCAACTGGGTGAGGCACTGAACCGAAAAGGTGCGCAATTGGGCTTCTGAAGCGAATCCACCCACGAGCCCGTGCGACCCCAACCCGTCCAGTATGGTCAAACGACCACCGTATACGTAAGCCTCGTCAGCGCTGAGACGGGGGAAAGTAGCGTTCATAAAATCCGTCCAGGTAAGGTAGTCCCGTAGACTGAAAACGTGATCACCGCGATGTGGCAAATGGACCACAAACCACTGCGTAAACTTCAAAATGGCCATAGCAAACGGCACCAGTTCGGTGTGGCGATTACGTTCCACCAAGATCTGGTGTAAATCCCCTGGGTCGGTCACCGCCGGTACCCAAATTTCCGTGAACCGATTGCGTAACGCAGGGGACAACTCTCGTTTACCATAATCCCCGCCAGGGTTCATGGTAGCCAAAAACCGAAATTTATCCGCCCCCACAATTTGCTCCATTCGCGTCGAGCCCTTTTCGGCCAGTACTAGCACTCCGCTAGGCTCCAAAATGCTGTTAAGACGTTCCAATACCGAATCGTCGGCCAGTGAAATTTCGTCCAAGAGAAACATTTCACCGGACTTCATAGCCTGCACCAAGGGACCATCTTGCCACTCAAAGAGATTACTGCATCGTTCGCGGAGGGCTAGGACCTGTTCCTCATATTGCTGCAATTCAGGGTGGTGGTCACAAAGGGCCCGGTAAACCGGGTCAGCCAGTACTTGGTCAAATTGTTCGACATTGGTCGGTTCGGATAAATTCGTTTTCGGCTCGGGTTCATCGTCTGTCATGGCTGAGGATTCTACAGGAGTCAGTTCGGAGTGGTCCAAAGGCAAACTTCGTAAGTTATCGTAGAGTTGGCCCCATTGCGTGAGGGTCCATTGTAATTCCTGTTGTAGTTCGGTCCGTTGACGAATGGGACGTTGCCCACCCAGAATATCCGCAGTCTCTGTATGCTGGTGACAGTTGACAATCAATAGTTGCTGGGACAAGACCGCAGCCAGCACTTGACATACGGTGGTTTTCCCTGCCCCGGTTTCCCCGACTAGAAGAACGGGTTCCCGATAGCTTACACAATGTACCACCAGTGAGAATAATCGTCGCATGGCGCTGGTCCAGGCAATCTCGGGCAAGGTGGCATCACGGACTAGGGAACAATACGTTTGGTATTCCGGCAAATCTTCCACTCGGTAGAGGGCCTTTTCATCAAGCTTGACCCGCATAACTTCTTCTAAACAACGACGTACCAATTGCTTTTCTTCGGGGTTACGTACCCGTTCGCCCAGGATCATGTAACCATGCTCAGCCAATTCCTGGTAACCGTTGGCGTGACGTAGAGCCCAGCGAAACATATCACGCAAGGTAATAAACCCGTGTTTGGTTTCAAAAATACGGGTGGTTTGACGCCTTTCAGTAAGTTTTCGATAGACTTGCACCATGCGCTTGCAATAGGAAGGGGCAATTTGGCACCGAGTGGCCAGAATTGTTTCAAGTTCATCTTCGGGAATGTCGTCGAAATGCAATTCTACGAACCGGTTCCGAAAGGCCCGACTGAGCATCTTTCGACCGCCGTACAAACCAGCCGGGTTCTGGGTGGCAAACAGCATAAAATGCGGGTGGGGACGTACGGTTTCCTGCGTTTCCGGAATACGTAGCTCGCGGTTGTCGTCCAACAACCGATTCAATGCTTCTAAGACGTCCGAAGGGGCCAAATTCAATTCGTCCAGGACGATCCAATACCCCCGTCGGAGGGCCTGAACTAGGATACCTTCCTGGAACACCAATTTCCCTTGTACAGAAACGTAGGTTCCCAAGTACTCCTGAATATCTGTGTGTTCATGGTTGTTAATACGCACGAAGTTGTGACCGGACACTTTGGCTAAAAACTCCACCATGCTGGTTTTCCCACTCGAGGTCGGCCCCTGGATTAGCACCGGGTATTGACCACACATGACCACCCGGGCGAGATTGGTCAAATTCTGGCGTACGGACGGGGTTAAAATGTATTGTTCCTGGGCCTGCGGGTCCACAGGCTGTTCACCCTTGCGAATCCAGTAACTCCCAAAAAGGGTATGGGTGGATTCTAGCTCAGGACCTTGGGTAGTGGTTCGCGTCACAAACGTCTGGTGGTTACCCTTGACCCCAGCCAGGATGTACCGACCTAGTACTTCCTTTAGTTTACTTTGACTGGTAGGTTCCAACTGGGTGACAAACGTCATGACCAACCCGTCGTACAGCGCCCGTCGTAAGGGATAATGAGGGGCAGCCTGAGCGGCGTATCGAAGGGCCCGGGTAAGAGTACGGATACTGTAATGGGGCCGTTGCTGGGCTCCGTCCACCAGAGAGTGTTTGGTGGCGAGTTCTTTAGCGGCTAGGTAAAAATCTGCTACCTGCTGGCCCGTGTGGGTATCACTCCGGGTGAGGTGACCCACGTACTGCCCGATGATCATCAGTAGATCGTCCATACGGGTGTCGGGAGGGAATGCATAAAATTCACTAAAGCGGCTACGCAGGCCAGGGGGTAGTTCACGCTTACCTACGTCAGTGGACGGATTCATACAGGCGAACACCCGGAAATTCGGATGTCGGGGAACGGGGGCTTCATCCCCACGTTCTGACAAGAGCACGGAACCGTGAGTACTTTGCAACAGATCGCTTAAACTTTCCAGGGTTTCCGAACTGGCCAAATTCATTTCGTCCAGGAGTACCCAATGGCCTTCGCGGATGGCCTTCACTAGGGTACCTTCAACGAATGTAAAGATCAACTGACGGTCGATTTGGTCTAATTGAATACGGAATTCTTCTACAGCCCGGGTGAACTGGTCCCAGGCTTCCACCAACCTTGGTTCGGCCTCACGACGAGGACGTTTGGCTTCTGGCTGGGCTCCGTCTCCCACGCTGGGAGACTGGTTTAGTCGCTCGAACCGTTGTTCGGCCATTTTTACAGCACCTTGGAAGCCCAGCACCAGCTTTTTCCATTGTTTCTTGGCGTAAAACGTACGCACCTTTTCCAAATAGGCAGCGTTTTTACGCATGGAAAAAGTTTGCTCAAATAATTTTTCAAACTCTTCCTTGAGGGGAAGGACCAACACTCGAGCGTCCACCGGTTTGAACCCACCTAGGAGATCCGAGGCGTCACTCTGTTGGGATAAGTTAATGACGTGTAACTTCTGGTGTAACAAAGTAGCCAAGTGTTGGACCACCGTGGTTTTACCGGCCCCGGTTTCACCCACCAGCAACACCGGTTCATTGCGACGGATCGAACCTGCAATACGTTCCAGCATCCGCAAAGACTGGCTGGTGTAGGCAAAATGGGACGAGACTGCCTTGGCTTCACCTCGGGGCAAGACTCCCCTGGCGGTGTGACATTTTGGCAGCCGAATTCTCCCCGCTACCACCTCGGTTTGGGTAACTTGCAAAGCAGGTCGGTGCGTTTGATCAAAAGTGAGAGCATGAGCATCGGTCATACCCAGCCCTTCGGCAATGGTGATTAACAACATCTGGCGATCGTCCACATTAGGAATCATTTCACTAAAGCAATCCATGGCTTCCTGGAAGACCATGGTACGGTCCGTGTCGTTTAGACATAGACTAGCCGGTTGACCTGTACTAGAGCGATCAAAGTAATCATTGAGCCGTCCCATCCATTTAAAAAAATCACGCGGGGAAAGCACTCGTCCCCGGGCGGACGAACCAAAAGCGGGACCGGTCCGACCCCCGGCTTGGCTAAAGTTTTGTACCAACCGCTGGTACAGTTCTACCAGGTGTACCGCCATGGTGCTTAACACGGGATGTTTTTCAGTTGTCACCTGGATGAGTTCGGTGGGAGGGAGAGCACGAACAGGTACCTTGGTCCAGAGGTTACCCAAAAGTAAGTCCCCGCTGGCGTTACGTGAGATCCACCGTCCGTCGGCCAATTCCGTCACTACCTTGGTGGCGAATAACTGAAATCGGTGGTGGGCCACTAGACGTTCCCCGCGACTGGTGATAAATAAGGTACGTTCTTCCAAAAGCGGCAGGAGTGCCGAGATGATTTCCATGGGGGCCAAATCAATGTCTTCAAACAGGACCCACCAGCCCTGCTGGACCGCACTAGTCAACACGCCGGGTTGCCATCGGAATTTACCGGGGGTGGACGTGGTGACATAAGTACCCAGTAACACCTTGGGGTCGGCTTGGTCCCCTAAATGAATTTTCAGTAACCGGTGTCCCAAAACATGGGCCAAATCCTCCACTAGATTGGTCTTACCAGCCCCTGTGCTACCTTCTAACAAGACGGGTTCGCCCAGGGACACGGCCAGAGAAATGGCGTGCATATTATTCACTGTAGTGGGGGTGAGCACCAGCTGGTGAGTCAGTTCCGGGCGAGTCTGGGCACCCAACATACTACTAGAAGATATGGGTTCCGCTTCGTGATGGTAAGCGGGTAGTAGCACCCCACATAAATTCACAGTCAATGGGCTGAAATCACTGGGCTGTATGCATACAGGGTCCACGTCTAATGACTCCTCGGCTGACTGGGATAACATCCGCTTGAGATTAACACGTTCGATCTCATCTTGTTCCCGTAGTAAACGCTCGTGGTACAGCACAGGATCCAGCAGGAACGATTGGCATTCCTCTGCCGTGAGGTTCTGCGCTAATACCTGCTGACGTTCCTGATCGCTCATACCTAGACGAGTAGCCAGCGCCTGTGTGGCAAAGTACCGTACACGGGGCTCAGTTGCATCCTTGGTAAAGGGCGTCAGTGCATCCCAATCCCACAGGGTGGCTAACCCCCGATAATCTAACTCGAGTAAACGGTAGGCTGCTTCAATCACCGTCTCTAGAACTGAACTAGGCCAGTGTGGTGCTATAGAAGAGATCAAACAAGATTGGCCAGTAAAGAAAGTAGACATTAGCCCACGGGCCTGTGGGTAATTGGGTAATAGCCGGGACAGAGCTACGCTGACCACCACAATCGGTAGGTAAGCCTGCGTCCCCGGTGTGAATAAAGGATCAAAGATCACATTTGGGGCATCAGATAAACACCATCTAGCTACCAAATCCAGCAGAATGGGACGAAAAAAGTACGTGATGCGCATTGTGTATGTAGGACACAGGAGGAGACTACTAAGGGCATTTAACAAGGACTGTATACGCACTGTGTGGGTGTCGGCGGGTAATTTTTCTCGGTCGTTGGCATCGGCAGCTGCCAGGCTTGACTTTTTCGTTTTTAACCATTGGGTCACGATTGCCAAAAGTGACTGCGACTGTAGGTTGAATGGGTCGCTGTCGATCGTGTCTGGGACGCATTCGACATTGTGGTCGATAAATTGCGTCGCCGCCGAAACAAGGTTAAACCGTTCCGGGTCAATTGTCGTAATAGTCGCGAGGGTTTGCATGGTTTCGGTAATTCAGGGTAGTGGAGGATTGTGACAATAGAATGTCACAGGTGCATGCGAACGAAATGCACAAGCATGTATAGGTAAACAAAAAAATTGGAATGTGGATATATGCTAATAATGAGGTTTACAGTAATTTCCTCACAAACTAACCCTTCGACGCTTAAACTACAAAGAAAATATCATTGATGAGCCTCGTTGCTACTATTTTTTCGTTTTTTCTCTGAATAAAAAAAATCAGAATTTACCACGTGATTTATAGTTTCGATTTTTTTTACTCGGTCACACCAAATCACATATCACATAGCGAATGGCAGTGCAGGAAATCAAGCATTAGAAAATAGGTACACGATGTCATTGGATGTTTAGCGAATGCACAGTGGGGGGGGGGGTTAAAGAAATCACACGTTATTAAACACTACAATAAGAATGTGAAATAACGATGTCAATAAGCGGGTATTTCGCTAGTCGACAGTAGTCACGTCCAGAGTGTACCAAACGAGGACAGTGAGCGTAAACCTTCGCTTAAATTACTTTAATGTAATGGGAGGAGAAAAAAAAGGAGAAGTTTGGGTTGGAAAATTAAGAATATTTACGCTTACATTCTGGAGATAGGTAGGCGGTATAAGGTAAAGTAAGTGAGCCAAGAAATGATAAATAGTGGTGATAATAGCGGCTTGCATAGGGCTTCGTCAGCATGGTTTGGTGTACCTAACAGCATAAAGTACCGGTGACTCCTCCGTTGAATCTAGGCTATTTAGCCTCCCCCGTGGACATCTGCTGTGTTGGCTAGCTCTGCTATTGAACTTGCTTGGGAACCATGCACAATTTCCGCGCCTTTCATTTTATTTTATTTTGAGCTATATCATAATGTGAGTAATCAATGGTAGTTGAGGTGATAAACACAGTGGCTCGAATACGAAACCTCGATTTTCTTGTGAAGCACAAAGTATTGTTGGTGGCAGTGCTAACGAAATAGTATTCCACGAAAAAGATTACCGGCCAGACCAGTGTATTCTAAATAAAGTCTGAGCGGTACTGTCTTTGAAGAGAAGTGAGGAAAGGAAGATGTATTGAGTGATGAAGCACCTCCTTATAGCCGAGGACCACGAAAAGCGAGTGGTGTAAACCACTAGTTTACAACATCACTTTGGGATTGTGAAATTACCATAACGGGTATATGGATTGGTTATTCCCACTGGTAGTATGGCCGAGTTACCCCATACCTTTAGTCGAATACTCATTTCTTAAAAATAGGTTTCGCTTGGTCTGGCTTTTCTTGGAGGGAGAGACCCTCTTCTGCCCTGACGGTATAACGATTCAACTCTATTCAAGGCATTGGCTAAGCTTGAAGCGTTGGTACCACTTGCGCTGACCGGGTTTAATGTACAAGCCAATAATAAATATTATGAAAGGAAATGTGAAACATAAACTAGGACGGTGGCCTGGGCCTCGTATCATTTTGGACAATTCCTACCCACCCCCACACATGTTTCATTGTGCTACACCCATGGCTGCAGCTCGAACACTGTGTGTCCAGACTGAGCCTGTAAACACTGGCCTTCACTCAGCCTTAAGTAGCTCTTACCTCCAACCTTTATTTACCCAAACTTTCTCCTGGGAGTTTACCCCTCTTTAATGAGGCACTGAATGATGCTCATTGGTCCTCGTCCGCCTCTTACGACATACCACACCTCTTTTTTTTTACTGCGTACCCCTTTTGTTATTACCATTTTCATTTCTCCCATACCCTCATAAAACTTCGGGATTTTCCTCACTACGTTCTGTAAAAAAAATATTGCTAGTCCCTTGGCACCGTGTGTTCCGGTTATTATTCCCCTTGGTTAACCCACGCCATATAAAGGCTGTCCATATTCCTTTAATCCTGACTTTCCCTACCGTGGTTTGGTTGTACTTGTGTTACTGTTAATTTTTTTTTCATTACTGCTGTGGTGGTGTTAACGGTGGCCATATCTTTGAATTTTTTTTAAAATAATATCTTTCTGGCTATTACTTTTTCTCCTGACTTGTCCTTCCACATTTTCTTTTTGTTGAAGTCCCGGACATTTACCCCTTGGTTAATCATTGTTACCTTGTAAATATCATTCACCATGAGAGAAATTGTTCACCTTCAAATCGGCCAGTGTGGTAACCAGATAGGCACCAAGTTCTGGGAATCCATTTCCCAAGAACACGGTTTGACCAACGAAGGTGTTTACCAAGGTGGCAATGACTTACAACTTGCCCGTTTGGATGTATACTACAACGAAGCTTCAGGGAACAAGTATGTCCCCCGCGCTGTTCTGGTGGATCTCGAAAGTGGTACCATGGACGCCGTCAGATCAAGCCCTCTCGGAAATCTCTTCCGTCCTGACAACTTCATCTACGGACAAAACGGGGCCGGGAATAACTGGGCCACCGGATACTACACCGAAGGGGCGGAGTTTGTTGACCAAGTATTGGACGTGGTGCGTAAGGAAATGGAAAGCTGCGATAGCCCACAGGGTTTCCAACTTACCCATTCGTTGGGTGGTGGTACAGGTTCGGGTATGGGTACCCTACTAATTTCCAAGATCCGGGAGGAATACCCCGACCGCATGATGTCCACCTTTTCGGTGATGCCATCGCCCAAGACCTCTGACACCATTGTGGAACCTTATAATGCGACTTTGTCAGTGCACCAACTAGTGGAAAACGCCGACGAAACCTTTTGCATCGATAATCAGGCCCTGTACGACATTTGCATGAACACCCTCAGGATCACGTCGCCCTCATACTCGCATCTTAACCAATTGGTGACGTCGGTCATGAGCGGCATCACCACTTGTTTGCGTTTTCCCGGTCAGTTGAACTCGGATCTACGGAAAATGGCTGTCAACTTGGTTCCTTTCCCACGTTTGCACTTTTTCATCGTGGGTACTGCTCCACTCTCTGCTAATGTGTCCAAATCGTTCCAGCATCTGTCCGTTTCCGAGCTGACCCAACAGATGTTTGACGCGCGTAACATGATGGCCGCCTGTGATCCTCGTCATGGACGCTATCTGGCAGTGGCCGCTTACTACCGTGGCCGTATTTCGCAGCGAGAAGTGGAGGATCAGATGATTCAAGTACAACAGAAGAATAGTTCTCACTTTGTGGAATGGATCCCCAGCAATGTCAAGACCGCCATGTGTGACATTCCCCCACCTGATCTCAAGATGTCGTCCACGTTTATCGGAAACAGTACCGCCATTCAGGAATTGTTTAAGCGCACCATGGAACAGTTTACTGCCATGTTTCGTCGGAAGGCTTTCTTGCATTGGTATACTGACGAGGGGATGGACGAGATGGAGTTCACCGAAGCGGAATCCAACATGGCTGACCTGATTTCCGAATATCTGCAATACCAGGAGGCTACTGTGGAGGACGGCGAATACGACGTTGAGGAAGAATACGGAGAGGAATTCACGGAAGATGTCGAATGAAGTGTACATTGTTCTCCTCTTGGAGCCCGGACGAGGGGATTGCCAATATCATTGGCACATGAGGCGTCCTTTCTATAATCTCTTCACATTAAGTAGTTAGCTTTTTTGCATTTATTATTAACTAGAAAAATTACCATCAACTAATTCACTTAACCCTATTATTTTATTCGCTCTAGTAAACCATTCTTCTCTCTATTTTTCAATTCTCCATTTAACTGGCTCTAGCCTATACAAGTGACAGGTTCGGTGACCGGTAATATCCCGGAAATTTATCCAAGGCTTATCCAATACATCACCGTGGGTATAATCCTTAGTTGAAGTCCACTCTCTGTGAGTCGAATAATGGTTTGTGGCGTCACCTCCCTCTGTATGCATGTGAAAAGTAGTGTTCTCTATTTTTTAGTAAATACCAATAAAATTATTGAAGTCATACAATCGATACTTATTTGTGATAAATCCAAACTAGTTATCCCCTTTGCAAAGGTGGCAACAACGTACCAAGTACAATATTTGAACCTGCGAAGGACAAGGATAGCTAGTCATTATTTAAAAGAAACAGTGGTGGTGGTCCCTCTATTGATTTTAAATTGGTCGAATTAATATTTTTTCTCCCAATGTCGATTTTTTTTGATAAATGGGTGATTTTTTTTGACTATATAGCGAAAAATCCGCCAGCGCTGAATGGGCCTCTCACAAAACACTATTGGTTAAATTAATAGCTGGCACACTGGCAAGGGCTACTGTCGTGGGGTAGGGGAATTGGTTGGTTGAACCAGTTCTTTTGGCATCACCTGACGAGGTCTTGATGCCCCCAGCCGCAGTTTTATCAACCATTCTTGTTGCTATCGTTTCTTACTAGCTGTAATTCCTCCAAGTAACAAAAAGAATTAATAAAATCCGTACCTCAATTACTACTTTGACTCTTTTGAATCCACAGATGAACAGCTAATACTGCTTTCATAACACATGTAACTATCACTAAATAAAAATCGAACTTGCCTTTTCGTACTTTATTTTTTTAGACTTTTAAGCCCTATTTATAAGACCATTCGAACCCTACTCTTTGTTGTTTTCAAGTTGAATAAATCATATCTACCATAACAACTATAATAAAATATAAATCTCATAAACCAATGACCTTTCGAACTTCGTAATGACCTGAAACAATTACTGAAGAATAATTCCACAAATGGAGTATGACCCAATGGTTAATGCCATTAGAAATCAGGTCACCTTGACCTTCGAAACAGAATAAAAAACCACCAATCGAAATCAACCTTGATAAGGAATTCGTGAGAGCCAAAGGTCGATCACACACAGTGTACCTTGAAGCTTACCCGATTCCTGCCAAAAAACTCAAATCCATCGAAATAAGAAAAATACCAACAAAATAATTCAAACTCAAAAACAATCCCAAAATCGAAGTGGGACTTTTCATCAAAAAGTGGGGGGGGGAGTAGAAATCTTTCCCACTCCATGACACTACTGTCTTCCCCCCAAGGTTCGCAGGTTCGATTCCTGAACAGCACAATTTAATAAAAAAACTTATCTCCCCTTCCTCTCCCCCTTCCCCATTCACCCAGCTGATTCCTGGTTATCAACTCCTGTTTCGTATATAATTGTGCAACACCCTTGGGTGGGGCGGCCTGCCTGCACAACTTGGCCTCAGAGTGTCATGTGATGCTGTGGTTATTTAGGATGTATTGTTCTCTGTTGTTTATAGTGGAAATGGTATCTCCACGGTGGTGTGTCACCAGTCAAGTATAAAATAAATTGTCCACATATAACTGGTACACTTTTGCTCCAAATCTCTATATAGGCCCAAAAAAATCACCCATATGGCAGGAGAAAGTAATAAGCGGGGAGTTGTAGTGATTATATCATTGGTCAGCCTGAAGTCTGGAGGAATGGGGCAACCCATGAGTAGTACAACAATTCACTGTGTAACAATGTTCATCCTGGAAGACAAGGTTTTCTCTTTCGTTGGGAACAACCTCTGTAGTGTGTTCTTGGATCATCCGGCGGGATGGATTCTGCAAAGAACGTCTTTCTTCCGCCATAGCAACGGCCAGATTCTACGAAATAAAGACTAAAAAATGTACTAAATTCACTAATAAAAATTTCAGGATACTGCTTAAGAAATTTGGATCAAAATAAAATTACTAAAACTGTCACAATAATCGAAATAAATTTTGAATTAGAGTTTTAGAATTCAATATCCCAAATCACTTTTACTACTCGAAACAGACTAAATCTGAGGTCAAAGAAATACCCCCTAAACGATAAATTGGATTTCACGAAATCCTATGAAAGAATTACTAGAATTTTAGACTAAAATCTTACAAGTTTTCTCAAATAAATGGACTAGAACTGTAGATTCAGATCTTATGAAGCTACACAATAAACTAGACTATCTGAATGTTCTGATTACTCGAAATTACTCAATGAAAAACACAATTAAAAAAAAGTCTGCGAACTTGAGCGGACCAACACAATATCTGAAATAAATTACTCACTCGAACGAAGTAAATTCTGAACTGTACCAAAACTAGAGTGAAGTACGACTTTATTTGAAATACTGAAGAGTGGACACTGAATTTTGGACAGGATTCTGACAGATTTAAATATACTGTCGAAACCTAACAAATAGCAGTAAAAATATAATCGAAATACTACACAATTTTTTCTGAACCCAAAGATAAATTTTTGCAATGGATAAAAATAGTACGAAATAAATATGTCACTCACACAAATGATAAATGACAAGTGGGTTCCGATTTTTCGGGAGTATCTCGGGAACTGATGATAGATTTCATCGTACCCTTTGTGCAGCAGCACACCTCTTCCCTCGTGTAGGCAATATTTTTATGGTGTATATAGCGATGTGGAGCAAAAATGTACCAGTTACCAAGAGGATTTTGTGAGAGACCCATTCAAAGCTGGTGGATTTTTTTTGTTATTGGAACAGGAGTTGAGATTACATTTTCCAATGAGGACGACCAGCCCCCCAAGATGAAGCTGATTTGATGGCCACAAGTCGGGACATCCCAGATGATTGGGTAACCTCTTCGCAAGGGGACCCGACCCCCCCCTTGTCTTGTGCTCCCAACATGGTACCAATGGATGAACATATATCTCCATGAAAATTGTTTTCATTTATGCTGTCGAAGTGCACTGCAAATTTTGTTATGTCATTTCTGTGTTATATAAGGAGACCAGGCCAGGGAAACTTGAATCCCTCATGAATAAAAAACATGCTTGTTTAATTAAAAAGATTTGTCTACCTACTCGTAGGTCTCTATTGTTTTTAGTTGAGTACCTTCTCGCACCAGTGTCCAGAATCCTATTACATTATATAGTCGAAGAAAATCACCCATATTGGCTGAAGAATGAAATATTAATTATAAAGATTCTAATATAAAACAGGTGGAGCAAGTTTCTGAGTTTCCAAGACGAAATACTCAATCTATTCCAGAGTGGGCAGTCATTTTTTCAGTCACCTCTTTACAATGTCAAAATAATGACTTGAATAAAAATATATATCACAGAAGTGCAAATGTAATAGGAAAGGGTCACGTTAATGGCTTTTTAAGTTACCTGCAAAGTGGATGGGTTCTCATCTTTTATTTCTGATAAAGTACACAAACGTTCCGCCTCGCCCAGTCCCTTTAAGGTACATTTTGGTGTGCATGGGATACAGCAAAGGTAGGAATGGCCTGGCGCTGGGTAGCACCATGACTTTTTGTGGTGCCTGAGACCAACCACTTGGGTTGCGGTCCGGAAGCGGACCGCGGTCGACAGACCTGGAATAGCGCTGAGGACATTTGGTGAGCTGAGGTAGGATTGGAGTCTCGTGACTGTATTTTATGCCCGGTAGATTCCTGTGACCGCCGTGGTGGTACAGCCTTTTCTGAATGGTGCCTTGGGCCCGTTGTAGTTGGCACTGGCCGGGAGATCCTGCTGTTAGGCTGGGATAGCTTGGGGGATGGTGGAACACGGTACGCGGCGCCAGCGGGGCGAGACCCAGGATCCTCTAGTGGCGGTGAAGATACCTGATTCGAACGATGCTGATCCACTGTGAGTAGACGTACAAACCAAATAGGAACCCGAGGCACTCGACCCACTACACTACGTAAACCTCGCAACCACTTGCGTTTTTCCTCTGGGGTATCGGCATAGAGTTCTAACTGTCCATCATCATATTGAAATACGAGGCTGAGACTGTTGGGAGGGTGTACCAAGGATCCGAGACTATTTTGACGTATATACTCAAACTTACTTTCGCTTTTCCAGCTGGATGGCTGATTGGGTTCGATTAACATGGGTGACACGGGTGGCGTCGATAACACACTGGTGAGGGGTTGTCTTTGCGGATGAGATGTCTGGACAGAAGGTCCTGATATGCTGTGATCCGAAGATTCATAGGAACTTATGTCGGCGATGCTACCTTCGCTGCTATCGTCACTGGTTACAGGAGTAGTTGCCGAAGGCCAATCCGTTTGTATACCATTATCATCTGTAGCGGGGAAGGGTGTGGCAATCGGCCAGGCTCGACCGGTTCCTGACTTGGGTCGGACCGATCCTGTGGCGATGGACTGACGACGCATGGTTCCCTGCGATTTTTCAAATTGACGAAGAGTCAATGTTCCGGACGGTGACGAAAAATCCGAACGAGCTCGCATGCGACGCCAGGTGGAAGAACGTGGTAACCCCAATCGAGATTGAGAGCGCTGGGACCTCGCAATATCCTTTTCTAAATCGATAACGTGACTAGCCATAGTGAGGTCCACTAATATCTTGGGGGCTTTGGTGTCTTCGTGGTACGCCATGAGGAATGCTCCCTCCAACTTGAAGTAACGGCGACGCCAAAAGGGGCTATCTAACCCACGCATATGCAAATAGCCGTGGCACCAAATCTGGGTATGCCACTCGGCGGCAGCTACGGTGTCCAGCATTTCCCGGAAATTAAGTGGGATTTCCCGCGGTAGCATCTGGGGGATGGTAGGTAAATAGCACAATTGGAGGACCAATTGGCCGGCCGGCCCATCTACCCACACACTTTCGACGGGCCAACTGCCAATATAGGTTTTGGCAAATACATGTTTGAGAATATCCTTTAGACACAGGGTTACGGAACCGTGTGTTTCCTCCTTGTACTGGACACCACCATCACCCTCTGCTGGGCAAAGTCGGAGATTACCACCCTGGGAAGTTACTCGGCTTTCTTCATCGAACACAGACGAATCATCACTCCTTACGCTAGGATAACCAGACTCTTCGTTAAGAAAGGGTGAAATGGTAGTGGCAGAATGTCCAGCAATTTCCCCGTTGCGTACCGCAATCACCCGCGGCGAAACTTGACTGTCAGCTGTAAAAGACGGTACCCGGGGCACCGGCAATGAGGAATACCGTTGAGGAATGGCGGGATAATCCGGGGGCAGGTCAACCTCGGTAGATTTTTTCTTACGAGGTGACCCAAGCAGTGGTAAACATTTACTGCCGGGGAACCCATTTTTCAACTTACGCAAAGGGCCACAATTGGAGGAAGGGCTAGGTACCTTGGTGGAGGTTATTAATCGCACCCAGAACAACAGGGTGCTTTCATCTCCCACGGGGATCCGGAACTCCTGGTTGATTCGCAAACAGGAATTTTCGATCCGGTCCGCGTTCACATGTGTGGTAACCCGCACTTCGTGCTCGTTGTGGATTACCAAGTACAATGACCGTATGGGACTTTCCGGAGTAAAGGCCATATGGTCCAAACTCAGAATGCGTATCCACACATGCCCTCGATCTAAAAATGGTTTGGGCGGGGTAAAGCATGTTTCTGTAGTAGGCACCTGTACAAAAGGATTAACGTACGGAGGCAAGGGAGCCGTTCGTGGCCGAGGTGTATTCTCTGCAATGAGGTGGCCCATCTCTGGTGGCGAGTAGGCATCCTCCCCGAACCGTTCCGTCGGTCCGTTTCTGGTCACGCCGGGGCTAGGTTCCGGAGACTGGGCCAGTAAGGACTGCTCTTGGTGAATTTCCACAGGTGATCTAATATCCAGAGGTTTCCCAACTGAGTCCCAAGGCAATAAATCCACAAGTGGAGGTTGGTTAGAAGTTCGGTCCGGTAAGGTCACCTGTAATGGGGCCAACATCTCTGGGCTTTTGACTAAGAGTTCGGCCTCTTGTGGTGTACAAAAGGACACAGGGGCATTTCTAGGCGAGTCATGCACAGGTGCGCTATAGGGATCCGACTGCACTTCGGCCACGGCGCGCGCCACATCTTCCATACCCACCCAATCAGTAGGATGATCGTGGATAACCGCCGAAAGATAACTGCTTTCGGTGGCCATAGACGGCAATACATTTTCCGCGGCTTCTAAATCACGAATATTTTGACGAACGTGACTCAATTGTTGCAGTAAATCACGCACCAGCGCGTCACTCTGTTGATTACCCAAAGCACCCGGACGCGGTGCACTAGGTCGTGCGAGAGGTTCCACCGACCGCTGGGCATCGGCCACTTCACTATGGAGCCAGCGAGAGTACTCAGAAGAGGTACTGGTATGTGTAACATGGGTGGAAACCACTGGGGAAGTCATGGGTGTACCTTTTAACGGTAATATAGGTTCCTGTGAGGTGACCAATTCAATAGAGGGTAATCGGAGGTCTAACCCTAGTTGGGGGTCCGAAGACTGTAACGAAGAACGATGACTACGGCAGTACATAGGTAAACCGTTCGACGTACCATGCTTTCCAACGTGAGGGTCACTCAGAGGATTACTGTACGGGTCCGACTCGGCTCGTGCGCGTAAGTTGGGACTAAGTAACGGGGAAGGAGGTTTGGGAAACTGATCCAACACGGCACGAAGCGAAGAATTGGTGGAGGCGACCAGGTCTACATCTTCTGGTGTAAATTCTATAAAGGCGGTGTTTAATGTGTTGCTGCTAAAACCGCTGTGAATTAGCCCCGAAGGAGTAGGGGAAGCAGTAGTTGGGGTAGTTTGGTGTACCAGAATAGAGTGAATGGCAACGGGGGGTTGCTCTTCTTGGGCAGGGGCACAAGGTAAAATAAGGGAACTGGTCGTTCCCACCGACACTGCCTCCTGCATGGTCACTGTGGTGGCTGGAGGATGGAGCTGAGGTGAGGAAGGCGTTGGGGGAACAGGGATCTGCACTACGCGAATTGCCGTGGTTTTGGGTGTTTCCGTGGAAGTAGGAACCTCGCCACTACATCTTCTTGGCGGTTCTTCGTTGGGAGAGGTCCTCCTCGAACAGGAAGTAGTCCAGGGCTCCCCCACTGATGATAACACGGTATCACCAGTTTCATTTTTCATTTCCCCCGTTTGAAGAGGCATATTAAATGGATTCGTACTAGCATTGTCAAACAAAGTGTCAAAGACCGGCGTCGGCTGACTATAGGGCTGCACCCCTGGTATCCGAGGACTAGCAGGGCGAGTGGACCTTCGACTGGACATGGACGAATCTTCAGTATAAGACCCCTGATCCACCGCAATCATTTCGGGGGTCATACCCACCACTTCCCCGTCAACGATACACGGTAGAACTGGTAAAGGCCCCAGGTAATGGTCGTTAATATAATGCTCTGGTTCGGGTAGCTTTTCCCAAGCGCGACTATTCCTTGCTTCGAAGTACTCCAAGAGTTCCTTCCACTGTTCGATCCACTCGGCTTTCTTCACTGCAGAGGGGGAATCCATCAAGGGAGTTATACTAGTTGTTGAAATGGACAAAGCTGATTCTGACGATGGTAAAGCTTGGTCAGGGGAAGCCGGCTCCTGAAGGGGTGATTTATAGCAAGTACTATTAGTAGAGGAAGAATTCGTTGGATGAGGCTCCTCATTTGGAGACGGTAACAGCGTAGCAGGAACTTCACACTCGCCAATCACTTCATACACTGAAAGAGGATCTGCAGTCACACTGGGTGACTGTGCTGTGGCTAACACGGAGGTACGGATCAGAGGAGAAGTGAGATATGCTTCTGTCTCCACTTCACTGGGTTCGGTTCTCAACACTTCCTGAGTTGGGTACGTATGTAGCCAATCCAATACATTCAGTTTAGCAAAGTCACGTTGGGCACGTTTTAAAGCATGCCAAATATTCCATCGGGACTCGTCATTTTCAGGAATACGTCGGGTGTGATCAAGGAAATCCCTGTTTTGTTGAAATACCGAAATATCGGTTTCCCTCATCACTTGATGAGAAAGTCCATAGCTAAAATCGGGAGGAGCTGAACCACAACGTCTAGGTACCTGTACTTCAGCGATGGGCGAGGACAGTGAAGTAGCAACAAGGGATAAAGATGTTGCAGAAAACGCAAAGCGTAAACCACAAGTCCGAGTGGAGCGAGCACATAGGGCCATTTCCACCGTATCCAGCACGTCGCCCAGCTCGTCATGGTATAACTCACGCAAGCCAGGAAGCAACTGTCGCAAGGTAGTGAGATCTTGTCGCAATAGCCACTGCTGAATACGGGGCTTGTTGGCCTCGATTAGTTGGTGAATATCTAATGGTAGGAGTGGATAGTCACTCTTCCTGTTTTGAATAGTTTCCTGGGTGGCCAATTCAGGAGAGAACATACAAGGCTGGGTATCCTGAAGCGAGGAGTATCCCCCTCCGGTGGTTTGCCTTGCCAAATTACGAAGAATACGTATTTGACGAATAATTAAATCGGTGGATAGAGTGTGGTGGTAAAGAAAAGGGTATTGGGTAATGGCAAGATTCCAAGGGTTGACTGGGTTCTCCCTCCACATTTGACCTACGTCAGAACTCGTCTGACTGTTGGTCAATACCGTAATATCCGATCGACCGAGCAGATTTGACCCTAGACCCCCTACACCTTCTTCCCCACCTAATCTTTCTACCGACGTCTCCGGGAAATAAGCACCAAGTGCATCTGGTTGAGTATGACGAAGTCGCTCCATTTCGCGAGCCACTTGGCGTGGATTGGGATACAAAGCCATCGGATCCGGTCGGTCAAACTCGGTCAATGGCACCCGTCCTAATCGATGAGACAAATAGTTAATATTGCGCTCCAACAAAGCCTTGAGTTGCCGTCGGCCTTGTATAGGAGCGTATCGACCAGTTGGTCCCAAAAAGGGATGGTTTAGCCAATGGGTTGTGGTGTGGGGACGTTCGGTATCGTCAGCGTAGACGGTGTCACCTACTCGGTGGGTCGCGGGTTGGTTAGTTCGACACTCCCGTAGAAGTTGTTGTTTCTGGGCAGTAGTTACCGATTCCCGTTGGGAAGGAGGTGGCGGTCGAGGTACAGCAGAAACTTCCTGGGGAACAACCACGGCCGATGACGAAGAAGGTTGGGGTGGGAAATGGGACACGCTAAGTTTAGATGTGAGTGCCATTATACTGGAAGTCGGGGACGTGCCCAATTGTCGGTCTTTGAAATCCCCCGCTAAAAACGGAATCATGCGGGTGAGGTCATCCTCCGTGCCCGCTACTCCCTGTACAGGATGGGTCACTTCTGACGTATCCATTTCCGAATCAGTCATGGTGACCAGTTCTAAATTGGGTTGATAGGCCAATGCCGACGCACTATCATCCATTGAAGTACCACTCGACGGACTCGACCCAGCATGGTAAACAGTGGTAGACTGCGGAGATCGCTTAGGGACCAACGGGAGTTTGAAAGTTGTAGTAGGACCCAAAGGTGGACTACGTCCAGGGGAGAGATTACAAGGTACGGGACTTAAAGCGGCACGTTGGGATGGGGAGAGTTGTCGTAACTGCTTTAACGGATAAACGCTGGTTTTTAGGGCTAGTGGACTAATCCGTAACACTGGCCGCGATGGACGACGCAATGGTGAAGTAGGTTGAGGACTTAACATAGGGGAAGGGTGTGCCGCTGGTAAATGAGATTGTGATGGGAAAGAATTACGTCGGGAAAGGGACGGTAACGTAGACACCCAAGGACTGGACATACTTATGACTTCATCAGGGACTGTAGGGCGATCGGTTGTACCTATCATGGACGGTAAGTGCACGATAGAGGAATCCCCCGCCACGCTATGTCGACGGGATAACCGACGACCCTGTTTGGCTCCTCTGGTAGTTTGGCGGTGGAAATGCCGTTGTAAAATTTCTACAAATGACACATCCTGAGATATATTACTCTGTTTACGCATGGGTCCCACCAAGCGGGCATATTCCTGGAGCATCGAGAAAGTGGGGATCATTACCCGAGGGGAAACCGGACGGGGTTCCTCCGGTTGGAGTTTAGGAGACACGACAGGAGATTCCAAGATATCCGGCCTTTTACCCAAATCATGCTTCCCTGGTCCAGGCGTGGTAGGTCGAAGAGGGGGTGACATGGTAACCCTCTTAATCAAATCGTTATGGTCGTCAAGCGGACACTCTTCTAAAAAGGAAGCCAAAGGACTTTGAGGAACGCCTGTATCAAGCGGAGCCAAGAGGGAAGTATCCAATGGACCATTACGATCTAGTTCGAATCCGGTCAAACTCATGTCCGACATATGGGACTCCGATAAGTGGGAGCTGCCCTGGTGACGGTCCAACTCTTGTACCCGTCGGGTTACCAAATTACTCTTGGACAACCGCGTGATGGACGGCCGCCGGGTAGGCCTTAGATTAGAAGCGGGAATATCCAAAGTCACCGACGCTCGACTATCCGGCCTATCTGTTCCAGATCCCGAACCAGAGTTGGAGCCTGAAACAGGTACAGATCCAGTTCGAACCCTCAAAGGCTGACCCAGAATGGGTGTGGTACTACGCACTGGACGTACCGTCGGGGAACGAATACCTGGTGACATAGTTCGCACCATAACATGCGAAGTAACTCCGGGCGGGTCAATCGCCAATCTAGTCACCAAAGTTCCAGCGGGAATCTGTCGATTAGAACCAATCAATTCAAACGATTGGTCAAGACTGTTACTCGAGAAGGTCTCCTTGGTGGAAGAATTAGCCAAAGGTACTGGACTCTGTGTCCGTTGAGTGACCTGAAACGGCATTCCAATAGGTATAGGTGAGGCACGTAACGATGTCTCAGCCTCCGATTTGACCCCCGCCAAATGATCAGTACGTTCCAGGCCACCCATTTGCGTAGACGTCGATGTGGGGGGAAAACTGTCCACCGGACGATTCACAGGGGAATACACCGGAGATACTTCACCCGATACTAACGGACTGGTAGGCCGAAGTAACGACGAGTTACTACGTGCAGTTTGAGTATACGAAAAACCCGGTCCAATCCCCAACTCTTGGTCTACTGCGGCATATGCGCGACAGGAACTGCCCACCACAGGGGACCGACGTCCTGATACCGACCCTACCGCTGTTGACCAAGCTAATGGTGAACCACGTCGGGGTATAGAACCGTCCGAAGCGTTGATATCGGGTGATCTCACACGAGCTCCGGGGGACGTAGAATCGAACTCGTGGTTGGTTGCCATGTCGGATATACGAGAAGAACGACCAACTTGGTTTAAATGGGCTTCCTTGCGGGTGTTTAAGAAATCACGCGAAGCTTGCAATTCCACCAAACCTGTGGCCAGTTCTAAACGAGTCAAGGAGTCACCCTGTGGTATGGACTCCCGTGAGTCAGATGAATCTCCCTTAGTTGTAGTAGGCTCGGTAAAGTGAGGTAGGGCCTGTCTTGGTGAAGGACGTATTGCTGGTCGGAATGCTGACCGTCCTCCTTCCGTACTCACCACCTCTCGGAAGGATCCACTTGACTGGCCGATATTATCAACACTTTCCGAAAAGGCTGACGGTTGCCACGCTGAACTTGGTGAGTATGACCCTCGTTGAACAGATGGGGAATGAGGTCGATCTCCCAAACTTCGCAAACCGGCACCCGTGTCCAACTGACTTGGAGTAGGAGAACGTCGAATGGGTTCAGGCGAACTCACCAATCGTTGCATCAAGGCGTCCACCGCTCCGGAACCTCGGGTCACTTGGTGTAAATCTTGGTTAAGATTATCCCCAACGTTTCGATTTCCAACCATAGTCAATGGGAGGTTGGACTTTTGAAAAGTAGTCTGGGAGTCCATCGAACGTACCTCTGGAGAATATGGACGAGCCATACCCCCGTAAATTTTGGT
Source organism: Dispira simplex (assembly GCA_027478255.1). Classification (NCBI taxonomy): domain Eukaryota; kingdom Fungi; phylum Kickxellomycota; class Dimargaritomycetes; order Dimargaritales; family Dimargaritaceae; genus Dispira; species Dispira simplex. The sequence continues at coordinate 15,460 of JAOPJG010000047.1, read as the reverse complement.
TCCCATAGTCTGTTCCGGATATGAGCCCGACAAGATAGGACCAACATTTTCTTTATCACCCTCTTGGTTCAACCAACCAACCGCCTGCGACGACGACACTGTACGGGACCGTTTCCGATGTCGCCCACCCCACTTACCTTCTTGCTGTTTACGTATAGCCGCTTCGGTAGTCGCTGGTAACGGATGTCGATTCGATACGCCTATTGTAGTCGCCCACACCACCTCACTGTCCTGGTGGACTCCCATACGTTTTGGATAGCGATCGAGATCCAACACTTTTTCGTAATAATCTTCTTCGTCCATACCAAAAGGACGTTGGATACTTGAAGTGATTAACAGGGATTCTTCCGTGGTGGTTTCCATAATAGAGGTGGGTACTCCAGAAGGTTCACCAGGTGAGGAGTTTGTTTGTATTTCACTACTATCCGGGGAATCCATCGATCCCACTTTGAACCACGCCTGCCTTTCCGGTGGTGACATAGTCCCTTCAGATTGGTTCTCGTTATCAACAATGGGTACTTTGGCCTCGGTAGGTTGAACAGGATGACGCAAGGGACTATTTTCCCGTGGAAAGGACGAGGTATAACTCAACGAATGTCGAAGTGACCCACTTCCCACCATACCTGACGATTCCATAGACTTTTTTTCGTCTACATCTTCGGTTACCGGATGCAGGATACCCGAATACGACATGGCCCGTGGGTACAACCCACGCTGGAGGAGACCGGGAAGATCGGCGTTACTTTCGAATTCATGCACCTTGACCGAATTATCGGGTAGGCTTCGGGTATCGGTATACACAAAATTATCCAGATAATCGTCATCTACCGACGACATTGCCTCTACCGAGCTCATCAACGAATCTCCTTCATCTTCCTCCTGGTCTTCGTCGTCATCCATTTCAAGGTTAGGGATAACCTGAGGGTGGGGATCGAATCGTACCACCGAAGAGTGTCGTGGCAGTTTAGTCTTGGGTCGATTATCTTGTTCAAGGATAGTAGCCGAGCGGGACCGAGATCGACAACCAACTAACATCGAACCAGTGGCATCACTCTGACTGGCCGATGAGGTACTCGACCGAGACTCTGGTACGCTTAGCCCAAGGGAATCCGGATATAACGAAGAGTTGTCATCGCTAGCTCGGGTTTCGGCACTACTTTGGGATACCGGACGATACGACAGGACAGATTCGAGTTCTTCGGCAAAAGTAACACTCGGTTTACGTAGTGCCTCTTGGGATGAAAGTTGGACGTTGGAATCAGTCGAGTTTGTTGATTCGGTGTGACAGGATAAACTCAATCCAGTACTGGGTATAGCTGAAGTAGTACTGGTAGAAGGAGAGACCAGCGGAAAAGATTCGGCGGTTGATACGGTATCGGCAACAGCCCGGTGGTAATCCTCAGCGGCCTTTACAAAATCCCCAACTGCTCCTGTCCCTGTATCCCGGGGAGTATCAGTAGATTGTGTACTAATTATCTCACCTGTTGGTTCGACAGTCGTCTCTGGTAAAGAGATATCACTAGTTACAGAATTCGTCTGGCTAGCAATTCGTTGCAGCAATTCAAGTGAATTGGTTTTAGCGGATTCTACGTCTGGTTCCATCCTCGGGCTCAACCGCGTCACGGAGTCATTGGCAGATAACCGGGTAACCAAAGGTGATGACGGACGACTCAAGTTTGTTAAGGAAGAATCCGCGGTGTGAAACGAATCATTGGATATACTAACCGACGTATCCCAATGTGCAACCCCCAACGTCGGAGTGGGATGGTGGTCCTCCCCCACAGTTCCTGTGTCCACCTGGACAGCACCCATTCGTGATTCCGATGACAAAGTTCGTGGCACAGACCTTGATCTATCCCCCAGTGGTTCCCCCGATGATACATTGTCCTCGGTTCGGTATTGACTGGTGGGCGAAATGACCAACGTTGCCCTTTGCACCGGGTAAAGTGGACCTTCGGACCAATCCGCCCGTCCCAAGGTACTCCCAGTGGGACTTTCCTGGTCTAATAACGTCAGCAATGGATCGGCCGTACTTTGGGACACCATCTCATCCGAATCATCACCGCGGTCACTATAAAATATGGAACTGTACGGATGAGCCAACGGGTCGTCCATAAAAGTGGCTTCTGGTGCCCTAGGTAAATCTTCATCGTCAGAATCGTGACTCTCTAACAAATTCTGAGAATTACCCCGACGCAACGATATCGTAGTCACCGGAAACCCCGGATACTGGTTATGTAATATCATACGAGACATACTATCCCGGGAAAAGGGCTCCCGTGGAAACTGGTGTAATATACGGCGGTTATTCGCTTCCTCTTTCATACGTTTAACAAGAAACTGGCGAATGTCAGCCCGGTCTGTTACATCAAACGGATAACATCCCAAATGATTTTTGACACTAGCGGTAGCTCCACGGTGGAGTAACAAAGCCACCACAGCAGCTTCCCCTAAAAAGGCCGCTAAGTGTAAGGATGTATTTTGATTGACCCCGAACCGATGTTCGTCTAATTCCTTGGGCCAACAGTATTCCAGTATCAAACTAACAATATCGCTATATGTATCAAGACACACCTCTGGTTGCCCTGGTAATACACCCTGTCGTACACAATAAGTCTGCATCAACGCTACTTGTAATCCATCCATACCGGTAGTATCGTCCCCCAAGTACCGACTGGCATCTCCCAACAAATCCGCTGAAAAAGGGGTAGGCACCCGATGCCGAGCGTTCATCAAAGGTCGATGGGACTGGAGTAGAGAACAAGCGGTCATGTAATATCCATTAGAAATAGCGTGAAACCACTTGTTATGCAGTATAATTTCGTTGGCGTGTAATGTACCATGACCGGTAGAATTATCCGTATACAACTCGTACGCAGGATCGATATGGGCATAAGGATCAGTAACCGATTCTTCAGTTGGGGCACTCGGTGTTTGGGAACTTTCAGCTTCCTGTGAAGTTGATCCACGGTAATAAGTTGACATGAGTAATGGGTTATCAAAGGCCTGTACTAATGGAGAACTGGCTCTTCGGGGTGATTCGGATGTAAACGAATGGTTATCTATGGACGAGGAATCACTATCACTCAGAGTAAATTCCCCCGTGGCAGCAGCAATGGCCGCCCGGGCCGCTGGTGAAGTAGGACGTGAGGAAGACAATGACGAATTAGAAATAGTGCTCGATGAACGCGGTTGCGTAAAGTGATCAACTGCGGTTGTCTGAGGTGCCCAAGATTCTTGCGGTGGGACAGAAGAAGGAAGGGGGACCGAGTCCTCTGGAGGTATAGTCCCTGTCGTTGTTGTCATCGAGGGGACCTCTTCGAGGGTTTGAGAATGCGATCGAATTAAATATTCGTAATCGTAGCCATGTTGCAGCGTTGTAATAGGTACAGGAGCAGTGGGAATCTCGGTCACCGTGGAAGTTGATAAAGAAGGAATGTTAGGGTCCCTAAACGAAAAATCAGTACTAGGCTCTGGGGTACTTCCGGGGGTTTGGGAGATTGGAGAATACGACGAAGTAGATAACGGAGCACGGGTGGTGGCGGTAGAGTCACTACTAAGTGTGGTGGAGCTGTTATCTACCGGGTGACCACATTCCAATGCCCGCCACATCTCCCGAGGGTGGGGTACGGTATCCGACGTATAGGCTATACGTGATTCGAACGACTCTGCCAAACTGTTGACCGAATGACTGGAATCTGACGGGTGCGAAAGTTGGGCACTGGTGGTCGTTCCGAGTAAACTGGGCAACATCGCGTGAGAAGTAGGCACCGGGCCTATGAAATGTAAACTGTTGCTACTATAACGAGGGCAAAGGATGGGAACAGTATCATAAAAAGAGGTGATATGGATCGGATACTGGATAACTAAAAACCTATATCGTTGTTTCCTACCAACTGAATAAGAAAGTGTTTGCTTGGTAAATCGAACAGAGTATTGCACACACAAAAAAGGCAAGGTTACAACTAACAGCAAAAACAAGCGGTCAGTGAGAACTGGGGACACGCGTTTATATCAAAAGACGAAAAAGTACCAGCAAGTTTTAATACACGACGAGATTATTTAACGAAAATGTTATACGAAAGAGGTGAGAAAAGGAACTAGCTAAAAAAACACGAAAAAAAATCAATGTCAAAAACGAGTTGGATATCTAAACCGCAAACTCCGAACAAGTCGGACCTACACTTGTCAATAAAACAAAACAAAAACACGAAAAAAATAGAAAAGTAGAAAAAGAACTGAGAAGAAACTTGTACAAAGTTCAATGTTGGAATCTAGCATAGAGTAGTAAAGTCAGTAATAGAGGGGGTAATGCTAGTACTAATGCTAAAACTATGCGTTAGGGGAATAGTAATGGTAAATAGTAGTGGACTTGTAAAACAAAAATATACTGATGGTGTCGGCTATGGGCAGTGGGGCCATCACGGGAAGATTTTTCCCTTTATACGCCCTCTTGATGTCTCAATTGCCAAAATTCAGTCACTGTGGGAAAAATACTTTACCTTGGCGATGAACGATGGGAGTATCTTGGAGGGATTGTTTACATATAAACAAAGCAGTACGTTTTACCGAGAGGGTGTTTATCGTTTGACAAGATGTGAGGGTTCAGGAAAAGTTAAGGAAAGTAAACCAATTTTCAATAAGCTCCATAGTTTTTATTATGATTAAACTTGATCAAAATTGTGGATATACTATCTGCCTCTGCTACACCTAGTGTAAGAACTAGAAAAGCTAGGGTAATGTTATTCAGTCGGGATTACAATTTGACCCATAACTTTTAAAAATAATCATAATAAACCCGTGGTGGATGATTGGACAATTACGCGAATCTCTTCGTTTACTAAAAAATCCTTACATCCGAGATTCACCCTCTTGGTTGTGGTCGTTGATTGGCGCCTACTTTCTATACACACAAACACGCTTATAAAAGGGCCGTTCTGGAGTTATTATTGGCCATTAGACCATTGCTAACAAGGGATATCGAAGATTTTGATAGGGGCCCTGTTTCGAATAGATAAGGGATTAATATTTTCCATACTGTTAATAGACGTCAAAAGAATTATAGTAATAATAGACAACACATTTATTTTTTTAGAGTCATTTCTAGGTTGCTTAAGCGAACCCCGAAAAGTGTTAGTCCAGGTCACCGTGGCGATGACGATTGCCTGTTCCTAATTATTTATTTATAAAATATATTCAATATTTCGGAGTGGGAGGGGGTTACATTTAATTATGACAATGTAAAATTTTCCTGGGAATTACAAAATACGGTACGATTCCTTCAACGCCATAAACTGATCACGAAGCGCCGACTGGTTACCCCCTACTATAGCTGATAAACACTCGGTAAATAAACTGTGCAATACCACCTGATCTTTCTTATCAAGAAATAACAATACCATATCAAAACGGGCCACTCGACTTAAATGGTAAAGAATGAGGTATATCTTGGTGTAATCTTGTGATGGTATATACTCTGTTTGGAGTACTTTAAGGATATCTACGAGATAATTTGCGTCAAAGGTACTCTGGAACAATCGCGAAAAATCTTGCGGGCGAATTAGACCCAGGTAGTGGGCCAATAAAGCGGGTTGCTGACGATACCGACGCCAGTCCCGTTGAAATTCCAAAGTGGTCGTGGGTGCCTTTTGGGGTACCTCCCGGGTCGACGGAATGCTACGTAACGACGTTGTAGCCGTTGTAATACGCCTAGCGGGTTTCGGATCCACCTGATTAGTGTTGTTGGGAGTATTACTGCTATATGGTTTACTCCGCACTTGAGGAAAGGCCTGTCCTACCAAATTATGAAGTTCCTCCTCGGTACGTATTACTTCCACCGGTATGTGAGTTCCCTGGGATGACAAGGTAGGTTCCAAATGCTTTTGCAGTTCTCGTAGCTCACCTTGAACGGTCTTATTCATCGGTTCCAACACGAGCGCTTGCTTCCAGTCAGTTTCGGCTTCACGGTACTTTTTAAGAAATTTTCGACTGGTACCTCGTCGCCACCACGCCTTGACATTTTTCGGTGCCAATTGTAATCCAGTTGTACAGTCTGCTTCGGCCTGAGCGTACTGTCCTAATTTCAGATGGGCCATGGCCCGGTTTACTACATATACCGGGTTAGTGGGATCCAAATTGACGCATTGGGTATAGTGGGCGATGGCTTCGGTGTAATTACCCTTTTGGAATGCGGTATTACCCTTGGCTTTTAAATCCGAGACGAATTCCATGGCGACGAGTCGATTGAAAGTTGCGAAATATTTACGAAATGATACCAAGTTTAGAAAACCCAAAGGTGTAGTAGCATCTACTTTAGCCCCGTCTAGATTTTGAACATGGAATCACTTATCTATTCGGAAAAGTATGTGATTTTTTTTCAACTATATAGAGATTCGGAGCAAAAATGTACCAGTTATAAATTTAACCAATAGGGTTTAGTGAAAGACCTCAATGCTGGCGGATTTTTCTCTATGTAGTCAAAAAAAAAACTACCCATATTGTTAATTTGAGAGGCTGATTAAAAGGTGATGTCAGTAATAATCAGGCCTCTATTGGTGAAACCAACTATGGTTCTGTGGTACCTGATTGGATTAGTTTTAGATTATGCTTTTCTGATGTCAGTATTTCTGATGAATTTATGTTGGTATTTAAACCCAGTTAAATGATGCCAGTGTTTAAGTGGGTTTGGTGTCCTTGGTATGCTAAGGATACAGTTTTTAGGATACATTTCTCCTTTGCTTAATTTTTACATTTATATAAATTCTTCCTTTATTGGTTACCTGGGGTTCACACCACACCAACACACAGTAAGTCGGGTTGCTCCAGAGATTATCAATTACATATATGACGTACCCTGGAGTGATTTGCATGTAAGTGTTTGGAGTCTGTGGTTGGTGGACCCCCTTCTGTGCGTCGTAATAAATGCCTTCGAGTTTTTTTTCAATATTTTTTTCCGAAGTGGTTGTTGCCACTTTTCACAAGCAGCCGTCCTATGAACTCACCTTCTTCTTCTGAGGTGTAGTGAGTAGGGCATCAGGATGACTCAATTCCGAGGGTAGGGTCATACTCTTCGGGTGGTTCTGCAAGGGGAATTAGGTAAGTATTTTTTTGTGTATTTGTGTATTTCTCCCCCATTACCAATCAGCGAGTAACAAGGGGGAAGGCAGGGAATATAGTAGGGGGTACTCTATTTTCATGTATATAGCGATTTGGAGCGAAAAATATACCAGTTACAAATCTAACCAATAATGTTTTCTGAGCAACCCATTCAACTTTGGTGGATTTATCTCTATATTGGTGATTTTTTTTCAACTATATAGAGATTTGGAGCAAAAAATGTACCGACCTCAACATAACCAATAGGAATTTGTGAGAGACCCATTCAACTTCGGCGAATTTTTCGCTATATAGTCAAAAAAAAACTATCCATATAGAGAAAAACAATCAGTCATAACAATTGTTGTCAATTTTGCCAAACAGAAACGAAGCTTATGTGTTGTACCGCCCACTTAGCATGGGACTTTTCGTTGTTTTTCTTATTATTTTTTACCAGGTTCGACCCATCGGGAATTGGGACTTTCATTTCCCAATTCCCTGGGGCTTCGTTGTGTTGCCTTTTCGAAAGACTATTGTGTGTGTTATGATTTCTGATGGAAGACGCCATTGATGAAGGTTGACAAACCATCTGGAAAATGATTATCGCCTCATTTAATTGTTTCAAGATGCCGCCTTCAGTATTCCCATTCTTTTACATTCTTTCGACAAGTGATGATCACATTTTTATTATCACTTGTAAGTTCTATGATTTTATTCTTAGTTGATTAATGTTTTCGAATTGTTCATAGGATAACCTACCTGGTCGGTTATCCTAATAGCCAGATTGTATTTTTTTCGTACGTATATGATTAGCCTCTGTTCAGATATAAATAGTGGGTGGTTTCGTACCTTGAAACCACCAGGATTTTTTTTGGTAATAAAGTTTGTTGACTAGTTGATTTTCCGATTTGATTCACAGTGCGAGGCCCAGCTGACGACATATGATGGGAGAAAAAAATTGATAATGTTCAATCTTAACAAATTTGAGTACCATCTGAAACCCGGATAGAGCCAACAAGGTGAATTAGAGTCTAATGGTCAAAGGATTGTTCAGTTTCAGCTCCAATATTCACTCGGATAAACGTGGTGCAAAGGCTGGGTCATAACCATCACATGCAATTCACTTTGAGTGTCTACTCATCGGTGTACAACATTAGTGATGGTTCGGCACCATCGGTTAGTATGAAAAATATGTCCCAAAACGAAGTCACTTGGTTAATAACAACATATTGAGCACCAAGAAAACCAACTAATAGAATCACGATAACGCTACAACGAATAATCTATAAATAAATGATCCGCTTTCAAGTTTGGTAAAAATGTTATTTATCAGGTATTTAATGTTGCTATTTCCTATGACGAGATCAAAAAAAAAACAGAGAAAAATAATAAAAGTGTGAATACACAAGGGTTGATCAGATGCTGATGAGCGGCCCCCCCCCACCCGACCTCCCCGTATATCAAATATAATGTAGAATCACCCGTTATGATAGTTGAAATTAGTATTCGCTCCAAGGCTCGCATGAATTCCAAATATACATCGAAATACCTGTTTTATATGACGATATTATCTATTTAAACACCTCCCCCACCCCACCTCTGCCACCAGACAAATAACGTGGGTGAACCCGGTGCATATAAACTCTGATTAACTCTTGTGACTAGCGTGTACTATTATATTTATAGCCCACCTTTGCTATATGTAAAGCGAACAGGCTCATCAAAAATAGGGAGTGATATAAACGTCAAGCTGATGAGTATTGTTTCGAGATAAACCGACGCCATACATGTACGCTCGAGTAAGTGTAGTGTAAAGCTGAAACATGATCAGATACTGTAAAATTATTTAACTGGAAGAGTTGAATTCCCCTGCCTAGATTTACAAGGGTGAAAAAATGTCCAACACAGCCCCGTTGACCTCATCATTTTGTTTAACCTTTTTACGGAAACTATGGTACTCAGAGTCATTTCCTGCTACCGTTTCGTTTTCGGTAGTTTTACACACTTTCACACTCCCCCCTCTGGTTTCTTACCGAACAGTAAATGTCCGCCATTTCCCTGCGGGTAATTCATCTCACATTCGTTAAATAACCTGCTTCTATTTTTAGACGTCGGATAAATAAATCACCCATAGTTAAACCCTATTAGGTATAAATACCGGTCGATAGGCCAATCCTTTTTTTTGTTTTTTTCGGGTATAACTCGCAAGTAAGTATAAAGTAATAGCACGAATTTCGTACCCGCCAATCCTAAACTAGTTCTTACGAAAAAGAGAGCAGGATAGTATGTACAAGCATTAAGAGCAGTCGAGACCAGTGAAGCAGTATTCTAAAGTTGATCCGGTAAATCTTTTAATCGATTATTGCACGAGGGGTGTGTAATTTTTTTTTCGTAAATCACTCATATTAACAAATGGTATTAGATGATATAAAATCCGTGATATTTTATAAAAAAAATACGAATAGGGTTCATAATGTCGAGAGTTGGTCAAAAATAATAATTCGTAACACGTAATATCATCATTATCATCTTGGGGCGTAGTGTAAGAGATGGTGATTATCTTTTTTTTCACATTGTATACGCATAACATAGAAGCCAAGTGAACTTACTACAAGCAAGAGAACTAATTCGGTGCAACTATAGTCATATGCAGTATTTTTTTTCCTCCTAACCCTCTATAACAGTTTGGAGCAAAGATGCATCAGCTACAGTTACTCCAGCAGGATTTTGTAAGAGGGCATACTTAACACTGCCTCGTATATTGTTATAGGGTTGAAATAAAAAGTTATTCCTATTTAAGTTACAAAGAGTGGGAAATACGAAAAATAAATACACATTAAAGCCGAACAATCGGGTTTCTAACAGATGGGTGATTTTTTTCGACTATATAGGGATAAATCCGCCGAAATTGACTGGGTCTCTCACAAAATCCTATTGGTTATGTCATTATTGGTACATTTTTTTGCTCCCAATCTCTATATATTCGAAAAAAAAATCACCCAGATGGTACCGAATGTCAACTGGTTGATAAAATTATGAATCCTACCATCATCCACATGAAAAAAAATTAAAGAAAGGATGGTGATGAATCAGACCAAAAAAATACAAGTATTATCCAGTCACGAATGCCCAGACTTGATGTCCCTGAATGACGTCATGTTACTGATTTTTAAAGAATGACCACTACGTGGGATGGGGGGGGGGAAGTATTTCCCCTAGAATTCAACCACTTTTAGTGATTTAGTAATAGCGCGGTAATTTTTTTTAAAAAAAAGCATGAGCCTATTTCGAGGGGGGAGGTAAAACTGCCGCGGTTATCTTGAGAGAATGTGGGAAATCACACACATACATATATATATATATTGGGGGGAGGAAGGTTAAAAGAATAGCAGGGAAAAGTTGGCGTCATACTCTCTTTCGGGTTATGAATTGGTAAAACGACTGCATGCCATAGTTGGAAAGAAGCCAAGAACGGCAGGTATCAACAAATAATTACAATCTAAGGGGAATCTTGGCGTTTGCACCCTTTGCTCCTGTGATGGTTGTCTCCTTTTCTCTTTTCCCATCGAGTGGAGTATTGACTTTATCGAAAACTCGAGTGTAAAATCACCAGAATGTTATTTGGTTTGACATTGTCTAAATGCTTTATTAGACCGATAAAATAATAAATAGTACAACTGACCGGAAAAAAAAGAAAAACAGCTGTAAAAATGTTTGTTTGTTTAGGAGGTTATAACTAAATACACTTACACATACTAATCTGGACCTCACGTAATAATTCACCTTAAAAATGTGAGAGAGACATAAAAAATCTAGATAGATGGCGATGAGGTCATTTATACCAAACCAATGTACTTATCGAGTGACTTGCATATCGGGGAATAAAAATGGGTTGGGACTTACATGAAACCATGGTAAAAAAACAAAGAAATCAAATAGTATTTGTTACACACAATTCCCATTGTTTATAATGAAAAAAATAAAGAAGAAAAGAAAGCTAAAAGTGTCCACTTTGAACAATGTTCAGTGAACGAGGGGCCACAGTGATCACACCGTTTTTGGAAGAGTTACCGAAATGCCAAGACTTTTCGTAATTATAAGATTGCCCATTCGTAAATTTTTCTACACCACTCACCCAAGTGTACTTCAGATGAGGACTGTATCTGTGGTCTTTTTTATGAATTCGGGCCTCATTCGTCCCAAACATGGCCCTGTTGATTCTAGTGTTGATCCTTTTTTCGTTATAGGAGAAAAACAAAAGGATTGCAACTGGTGTTCACTGGGGATGTGCACCGTAGAGGAAATGATTATCATCTACCCCAACCATAGACGATGTCTTCCTGCGTCCTCCGAATAAGCGAGTGGAGGGCGGAAGAAAACCTTGGCTTCGTCTAACCCGGTCTTTGTAAACTAATACCTTTTTTTTGCATTCATCTCGCGTCTAGTGTAGTGTGAGATGTTGGAACTAGTAAGCCGAAAGCAGTGGATTTCTGATAGTAAAAGTATCAGAGAAATCGAATAACTTATTACCACTAATGAAAGAGTAAACGGAGTGTATGACTGAGAAAAAAATAACTGAACCTCTCCCTCCCTACACTTGGTTGCCAAGACGAGCACTGAATAACCAAGTTGGTTCACTTTGCATTTTTTTTTTCCTATTTGTTTATACTCCCTGGATTACACTGTACACAAATACCATTTTTGGACCAATACCCATGAATAAATCTAGATTCGTTAGGGGGGAGGAGAAAATAATGGGATGTGAATCATGCAAGCCATCAGCGCTTGGGCTTTGTGTAAATACATCTATGCTGGGATTTGGTTACTGAGGATCAGTGAATTAGGATGGTGGAATGATAAAGTGGACTCTGCATGTCGACTCTTTATTTTTCTAGTACACACGTCTACGTTTTGAAAATGGGCTTGAATAGCATTGTGTGGTAAAATTAGATAAAAATTTTAAATGTTTTCGTCACCATTTTTTCAGCCTCGGGTTTATCCAGTGTACATCACTTTCCTTTTGGACTTTAACCCGCGCCATTTTGTTGGCCCCTCACTCCAACAAGACAAACTATGATGTCATCATAGCCACTCAGCGATGCGGGTTCGATTTCGAGGTCCCACACGCACACCTAAACCAACCGTAAGCCATCGCGAACCGGGTCATTGCTGGTGCTGATTCCAGCCAGTATCATAGTAAAAAAAATAAAGGGAAAACCCGCGTTGAGATTCGTGATAATTCCAATCCCTGACTTTCTAACCCTCGCTTTAAGCAAACTCAGCACCAGACCAAGTGAATATCGGCATGCCACCACCCACCCATTGGCTTCAATTGGTGCTCTTCTTGCGGGTATAGCCGTCGCTCATTCCTTTCCACCGTTGGATTTTATTCACCGTCGCCAATCGAGTGTGGGGAGTACACAAAGGCACCTTTTTTATATGTCTCAATTTCCCCGTGGCCATTGTCGGGTTTTCATTCGCATATTCTTAACTAGTTTTATTCCATATAAATAGTAACCGCGGGTCAGTCATATCACCCACACTTTGATTTGTTATATTTTATTTTAAAATTCGGCTTAGCTTTCCCACTTCCCCCCTCCCCTCCTCGGTCGACTGTTTTTTTACTAGTATATGTACAAAATTCGAGTGTTGGGTGGGTTGCATACGGAGTGAATTGGTCAGAACATTTCTCTCGTCATCGTTATTTTCATAGTCAAAACGTAGCATCCATGCATGGCTACGTGGTTTTTACCTTGTCATTATATATATTCATTTATTTCCATTGCTAGATTCTGGTCAATTTTTGTATATTGTGTAATTTTTAAAACTTATCGCCGATTCAGCATCGGGAATGGGGTTTTCGTCATTACCTGTGATATCCACCAGACACTTATTCCTTTTCTACCAGCAATAAGCGCCAGTTGGGGGTCTTCATACTTTATTTACCTCTTGTCATCGGATTACGTTATTCATCTGGTGCCAAATTGATTAATTGCTTTAAAAGAGTCCAAAGTATATATATGTTACCTTTACCGGATCTTGCATATTCATTGACTCTTGCGATTTGGGGTTATTTTGTGTTTTTTCCCAACAGCGTCAAAAAAGCAAAAGTAAAAAGAAAAACAGGGTTCCCGGTCCATTATTGATGCTACTACGTACGTCATAATTGGGGCTGCGGGTATTGCGTGTTTCACATTAACAACTGCTCGGGACTGCAGCACTGGTCTCATTACATTATTGTTTTTATATATATTAATTTCGTCATTTACACTGGTGTATCCCCCCCTCTGAAATTTGCGGGTAATGTCCACGTGAGTGAAGAGAAGGTCCGAATTTAATATTGTCTATTTTTGTACATCTTGGAGCGCCGCAGATCGTCATCCCTCCTCCCCCTTGAACCAACACGTTGGGGTATCCATGAAGAGGGTCAGGAGAGTTTGATATTCTTTGTGATACTTGTCGTTTCGTTGTGTGGCTCCTGAATAACCTGACCCAGTGTTGACCGGTGAATCTACTTGGCGTGAACAGGTTCGTTCCTGTTTCGCGTGTGTAGTCTTTTATTGCCTCTCTCTTTCCCTGAGCTACACATTTTCGGATTATTTCATCTCGGAGAATTCACTAGTCATTTTTTAGGTGATTGTTTTTGGTTGTTTTTCTCCTGTGCAAAACCACCAATATAGTGTACACTTTCAACACTTGTGCAACTTTTCTTTTTCTCCGTGCTCTACCAACGGCATCATCCTTACCCAAAAAAACACTACTGCTCCAGGTTTTTTATTAACCGCTGCTATATTTTCACACCGTGTGTATTGCCTATGACCTTTTTAAAGTCTGATATCCATCTCACATCCTTTAAAACGACGAGGTGTATATTATTATAATCTTTCTTTCTTTTTTCCCCTTCGTATGCTTATCAACCTGTTGCGTTAGTATATAAATACCAACGGTGTCACTACGCGTTATTAGGACTGCTTGAGGGAATTATCGCGGGTTTACACTACCCTATCCCCCCCCCACCTTCGTGGTTCGCTGGGTCTGTTATTATTGTAGTTAGTTACCCAGAACCACACTTTTTCCCCAACTCTGTACTTTTATTTAGACTAGCGTTATAAATGTCTGAAACAACCAGGGAAGCCGAACCGGCTACTTACAACAGTTCGCCTTCACCTACTGCCAATAATACTTCCTCCAGCACCAGTGGGGCATTTGGCCAACGAAGCAGTAACCGAGTCTTTTTCACCGCCCAAGACGACATTGTACTGCTCAAGGAAGTACTGGTGGAGCTACCTTACCAATACAAGTACGGCGGTAAAATGTCGTCGTGGAGTAAAGTGGCGACCCGCTTCAATGCTCAAACTGGTCAAAAGGTCAGTGGTCAAAGTTGTCACGAACGTACCGACCGACTACTCACCCATTTCCGCATGGGCAACTTTAATACGCTACGCCGACGCAGTTCACCCAAAGAACAACAGGAAAAGGAGAGTTTGTTGAACGACCTGAACAATCGGGTCAAGTCCTGTAGTCGATTTCGTTTGTCAGCCCGACGCTCCATGGTGCAATGCGCTCGCAAAGGGGCTGCATTCCCTTATAGTCCACCTCAGGAACAGTCCGTAAAGAGTCCTATCCATGCACGGTCTCATAGTCATTCCTCAGTGGACCATTACCGGTCGCCGTTACCCATTTCTAATACAATTACCACCGGTATCACTACTCCCGCTATGCTTCCCAGGCCCCCCGAATTAGCCGCTGCTATGGCTGCCCAGCTTCCGTCCCGTCCCATGCAGGGTAATTCCATTTTAGCCCGCTCCCCCACCGCGGTTCCTCTTATGCCTATTACTTATCCACCATCTACCTCAGGACTACCGGGTCATCATCCACCACTACCTCTATCCGCTACTAGTCGACCCACTCTAGCGCCCCTGTCCACCGTCATTGCACAGGCCCATCAATCTAGTCCGTCCCTTCAAACCCATCAGCCACAACCCCCTTCCACCATGGTTACTCGAGGACCAGCTTCTCTGTCGAATTTCACCATATCTTCGGCGCGGTCCGAAGGACCAGGTCATCCACTGCCCACCTTACCACCACCAGTGCATGCCACGTCCAAAAATGGAGGTGGACCACCTTCCTCCTTTTCCGACGAACCCAACCGACGGGGTGATCATCCGCCCCTACACTATTGTTCCTCACCATCCATGTCCACCCAAACACGGTCTCCCGGTGGCGAAGACAGTTCGTCCTCGCAGTATATCCCGCGGGCCTTTTTCGAAAATATGCTTGAATTAAGGCAGCGTGATTTATTCCTGCAAGAAAAACGGATCCAAACCGATCAGGAATTGTTGGTCAAGTCTGAACAACGGGACAA
>JAOPJG010000478.1:0-23338 GCA_027478255.1 Dispira simplex | reverse complement strand
ATCAAATACTGCATCTCTGGGACCCACTTCTAGTGAATCTGCGAGCAACCCACCACCATTTCTCACACTAATCAATACTAACCAAAAAGGCATTCCAAAGAAAGTAAGAGTGGACCTACAAAGAGCAGTCTAAGCTCTCCTACTTACTAAAATGGGATACCCACACTACGTTCGCGTATATCATGTAATCCGGAATCCTCGGAACAAGTCGGGATAGATATTTCGAGTAAACCCCCTTTTGGGATGTATCAGGGCAAATTGCTTTGAAACCAAAACACCACACGGATGAAACCGGTCAGACAAACAAACAAACAAAGCAATTCCCGATACTCATTTATCAGCCATAGGTCTGCCAGGAAATCCACTGTTATGTATAGCTGTAGTTATTACCCACACAAGCGCCTTTTCGTGCCACGGATGGACTTTCCCAAAAAGGATTTAACCACAGTAGTAGTGGCATTACTTGTGATTCGTCGGTTATTTCCCTATATAAACGGGCTTTGGAAGGCCCGGGTCCAATGAAAGTGGTTACGAATCAGCTGACAACCGCCGCCGTGCGAATCCCTCTTTTTATTTGGGTGGCTATTACAGAGGAAACCGGTTCATTACAACATCCCTTGGAATCCGGTGTAGCGTAGTGTTAAAATTTACTTTGAATTTAATTAACGATTTTTGGAATCTGCGCCACCCAACAGCTCCACCGACTTCGGCGCGTTAGTGTATGGTGTGGTTATACTTATCCCTGTTGAATCTTGTGGTGTCCGGTGAATTTAATACCTGGTTGTAGATACATGATGTCCTAGTCGAGAAACAGCCACCAATGCAGTATATGTCCTGTATGGATGCCGACGGACCAGTGAACCCGACCCTAACTGTAATCTTTGGAAGCTGTGAGCCGAAAGTTTGCTTGGTTTCCCAAGCGGAATGTGGGGGGATGTAAACACTCGACAAGGATGAGTGGGAACCAATTTTGGTATCGATTCGACTCGTTTCGAAACGAGAATGTCATAGTTTTGTCAATGACGTTTATAATGACTATTATAATAATTTCACAGTCCAATCTCGTGACCTGATGAGGCAATCTGTTGACTTTATTGTACTTAGATTGGAACCGGCAACATAGGGTTTCCCACCGTCACTGTTTACTGGTCCAACTATCACAGATGATTGGCTACTTGTGTTGACGCTATCACCCACCAATCGGCGGATATTTTCCCATCGCCCAATGGGTGACGATGATGGGTGGCTCGTTTGTGAACCCAAAAGCAGAGAATACAAGTGTGCAACTGTCCATGAGATTCATTGGTGTAGCAGTTTGGGAAAATAGGCTTGAAGTGAACCAACGTGATTGGCTGTAAACAAGAATGTATCATGTGGACTCTACTATACGGATAACCTGTGTGTTATGGGCCCACAATCCCGTTTATCGAAAAATTACATCGTTTAGCTCGTCTCCAACGAAGCCAATCCCAATCCACCATGGTCCCCTCAAGGTGACTAATACCCGTCATTACTTTTTTTGAGGGTCTGGTTTGCGGATTCAGGGGTTCATCAGTGACTGTGTAGCTATAAAAGGCCACCCGTTTCCCAATCATTTTCTCGATACCCCTTGTTCTATCTTTCAAAACATATTATCGACATTACTCACCTTTCTGGTCTACAAACGTCGTCTGTGGTGCAGTCTGTTTCGTCCTTTTACTTCTGAATGTCATCCCATTCTTCGTTCAATTTGGGAAAGCAAGTCCACGGTATTACGTAGCTCTATGGTAGCTCCTGCAGGTGCAATTTAGTATTCTCTTGATAGTGCCTCTGACATATTCGTTATCTGCTTCGTTATCGTTCATATTTTAGTCTCGTTTAAACCACCCAAAAAAAACCGATATATATATATATATATTATATTATATTATTTTTATTGCGTCAGTGGCATCCTTCTATTTATCTTTTTTTTTTCACAGAATAAATAACCCGCCACAGGCATGAAATTTTTGGAATATTTCCGTAAAAAAAGAAATGTGGAGATTCTTCCGCCTTACCACACCTTTTCCGTAGAAAGGGTTTGCGACGAGCTCACCACCAACGTCCACGAAGGCCTTAGTACTACTCAGGCCAAAGCACGTCTGGAAGAGCATGGCCTCAACCAGCTCAAGGGTCAAGGCGGTGTAAGTGCCTCCAAGGTTATATTCCGCCAAGTAGCCAACGCACTGACTGTTGTGTTGTTGATTGCGTTGGTTATCTCCTTTGTCGTCAAAGACTGGGTGGAAGGGGGCGTCATTGCCTTTATCGTCGTGTTAAACGTTACTATCGGGTTTTTCCAAGAATATCGCGCCGAAAAGACCTTGGAATCCTTACGTAAAATGTCGTCGCCCACTTCCCAAGTCATCCGTGATGGTCACCTGGTCACCATTGCCACTATCGAGCTCACCGTTGGCGATATTCTGGTCATCGAACATGGTGATGTGGTGGGCGCTGATTGTCGTCTGTTTCAAGTCTCCAACCTTGAAGTGGACGAAGCTCTACTTACTGGTGAATCCCTCCCCGTGGCAAAAATCCAAGATCAGCTGCACGACCCCGACGAACCATTGGGAGACCGCATCAATTTGGTGTACGCTAGTACCACCGTAACCAAGGGTCGCGGTCGGGCTATTGTCACTGGTATCGGGATGCGAACCGAAATCGGTAAAATTGCCAAAACGTTGGCCGATACCAAAGACGAGCAGTCTACTCCTCTACAAAAGGGATTAAACTATATGACCTATGTATTGTTTGGTTTGGCAGTTATTTTCGCTATTGTGGTGTTTGCTGCTCAACGTTTCCATATCCGTACCGAAACTGCCATCTACGCTATTGGGTTGGGTATTGCCATGATTCCTGAAGGTTTAATCGCCGTGGTTACTATGACGATGGCTTTAGGCGTAAGGCGGATGACCAAAAACCGGGCTCTGGTGCGCAAACTGAATGCCTTGGAATCACTCGGCTCCGTTACCAACATTTGTTCCGATAAAACTGGTACTCTTACCCAGTCTCGTATGGTCCTGCGTCGCGCCTGGTTACCGGGCGGCGAACAGTACGAGATTACCGGAAACGGGTTCGTGCCGGACGGGGAGGTGCTAAAACTTTCCCCCGCTACCGTAGCCGGTCGTAACATTAGGTTTGCCGACGAAGATATACCCAAGGAAACCCTCAACCCAGCCATCATGAGTCCAGCCTTTACCCAATTCACTCTGTGTGCCTCGCTTTGCAATATGAGCGAACTCAAACAAGACAAGGTCACCCAGGAATGGATCGGCATGGGGGACCCTACGGAAACCTCCCTACAGGTATTTGCCCACAAGGCCGGGTATGCTAAACCCACTCTTACCTCGGACAACGGCGCCAGGGCATTACCTTTTAAACTTGTCGCTGAATTCCCCTTTGACTCAGGGGTCAAACGTATGAGCGTGGTGTACCACATCCACGATCAGGATGGGACTACACCGCTATTTCAACGGTCCAACCATGGTTTCCTTGGGTTGCCTGCTTCTCAGTTGACAGAAACTAACGCTTTCGAGTCGTTTACTCTACAACCGGATACTGCGGTGTGTTACCTCAAGGGTGCCACTGAGCGTGTACTAGATTGCTGTCGATTCGTTTACCAGAATGACCAAGTGATTCCTATGACCGACGAATTCCAAGCCGCTCTGATGGAGGAGGTCACCTCGTTGGCCACTCGAGGGTTACGAGTACTCTCCCTGGCCTGTCGTCCCGTGGATGTCACCACCTTGCCCAGTAATTCCGATGACTGGAAGCGCGAGGTAATCGACCAAGACATGATTTTCCTCGGTCTAGCCGGTATTTACGATCCTCCCCGCCCAGAAACCTGGCTCAGTGTTCAGGAATGTTACGATGCAGGTATCACAGTACACATGTTGACCGGTGATCACCCGGCCACCGCCGCCGCCATTGCTCAAGAGGTGGGGATTTTGCCCTCGGATCTACCCTTGGAATATGCCAACCGTCCCTTGACTATTACCGACGCTTCCCCCGGTGCCGTGGCTATTAGCACAGGTAGTAATCAGTTGGTGGTGACCGCCCAGGAGTTTGACGCGTTGCCCGATGAAGAAATCGACAACATGGTGGAACTTCCCCACGTGATTGCTCGTTGCAGCCCTAACACCAAAGTCAAGATGATCAAGGCCATGCACCGTCGCAAACGCATCGTGGCCATGACGGGTGACGGGGTCAACGATTCCCCCAGTTTGAAAATCGCCAACGTAGGCATTGCGATGGGGTTGCAAGGTTCGGATGTGGCCAAGCAAGCCTCCCACATCGTGCTGACTGACGATAATTTTGCCACCATCGTCAAAGCCGTGGCCGAGGGACGTCGTATTTTCAACAATATCCAAAAATTCATTTGCCACATGATTGCGGCCAACGTGGCCGAAGTCATTCCTTTACTTATCGGGTTGGCCTTTATGGACGCGAGTGGATATTCGGTATTCCCGCTCTCTCCGGTGCAAATCCTGGTTAACAACATGCTCACTAGTACTCCGCCAGCTATGAGTCTGGGGGTGGAACCCAGTTCCCCGGAAACAATGAAACGTGCCCCCCGCCCTGTCAAGTATGGTATCTTTAGCCCTGAGGTGATTATGGACATTTTCGCGTACGGAAGCTCCATGGGGGTAATTTGTCTGCTCAACTTTATCCTGGTGGTGTGGGGTTTCGGTGATGGAAATCTTGGTGTGGACTGTAACGAAGCCTATAGCGACTCCTGCGACACCGTGTTCCGTGCCCGCGGTACCATATTTACCACCATGACCTATATGTTGCTACTGCACGCCTACAACTGCAAAGATGTTCGCCAACCCATGTGGTGGGGCTGGTGGAAAAAGGGCGAGCGGGGCTTTAGTGAACGGTTCCTGTCCAACAAGTACTTGTTGTATTCGGTGACGGGCGGCAATTTAATCGTGTTTCCTATCTTGTACATTCCCACGTTCAACACCCAGATTTTTAAACACAAACCCATTACATGGGAATGGGGTATCGTTGGAGGGTCCATCTTCGTCTTCTTTATCTGCAGTGAATTGTACAAACTGGCCAAGCGTCGTTTCATGAAGCCTATCTTCCGTGACCCCGCTATTCCGTTATCCCGAATGACGACCACTATTTCCGTGGAGGATCATTCAGGTGAGACCAAAATTCTACACTTGAGCGGTCAGAACAAACACACCGACAAATCTTCCCCCCGAAATGAAAAAGAAAAGCAGTGGTCCAGCGAGGAAAGCAACCAAACTTTACCGACTGATGGTATTGATGGGGCTAGCATTCATACTATTCCGCAGACCCCTACCAACAACCAATATCAACCGGTGGCGCGTTCTTCAGTTGATTTGGGCAAAAGTGAGTGAGGTTAGGCGAGTCCCTTTAACGGATCTCTTGCACTATTATGTGGTTTGATTTTTATAGACCCTAAACAGAGGGAGTCGACACAATGCGATTTTGTAAAAGTAGGGTGCGACCCCACTCGAGTGGGAACACCTATTGCTTCAATTTTTCACCAATTTCTTTCACACCCTGCGCGCATTTCGATTTATGTTTTATCATCTTTGTTTTTCCGTTGGTAATTTTATCTTAATGGTATTATCCGTATCTTTGTCACGCTTATCGTCAAGGCTAGGAGAGTAGCCTTGGAAGAATATATTAGTAAGTTATTACCATTTTTTTAAGTCTGATAAGCTGATTCCAACTGTATTTTTTTATTTCAGATGCTCAAGTCTAGACTGTTTATCATACAGTGTTTGGTGTGGCCATTCTTTTCCACAAGGATAATTCTGGAAACAAAAAAAATGTATTATCGTTATGTTATTCAATGCAATGCTTTTGTCGTAACCATTTCATTATCGTTGTTTCTTTCTATTCAGAAATTATAGTAAAATTTCTTATTATTTGACGAACTTTTCTAATGTCTTCCGCACACACCCAGTCCAATACACCCACCCTTTCTCGGGAACTCATCAGTTTACTGAGCTGTTCGGGACAACCCTGTCAGCGACTGGAAATCCAACTCGACCGCTTACAACAAGAGATCCCTTACACTAGCGCCGACTCAGCGTCCCATCCGTCCGTCACTTCCAACTCACCATGTTGCTGTTTACATACGGTTGACCGATTGGTCACTTGGGTGGAGAATCAATTAACTAATCCTAAAGAGTTTCTTCAACACTTGCAGAGGCCTAGCATACGTGCGTTATGCTTAGACAGTTTTGTAGCATGTATTTCATTGACCGCACCATCACCGTTAGTAGCTCTGTTGTACGGCCTGGGTGTATTTTCCTCCACCAGTACTGATAACACCACCACCGACAACGAAGAGGGGACGGTCAAGTATTCCCAACAATGGATTATTCGACTGGAGGTGCATTCTCGGGTGGTGCGTCTGGCCGGCGTAATTCAAGGCCTGGCCCAATCCGCCGGAGAAGATCAGGCGGCTTTTGAACTTATTATCGAGGAGCTAGTGCGTAAAATTCGCACCGATTTGTTATCGGTGGCGGATAATGAAAGCGAAGAAGCACGGCGAGCCCTCGTGGGTTCACTGGCACTCCCGTTTTTTCGCCAGATTGCCCTGACGCTTTTAAAAGAGGCCGAGGTCATGACAGCGTTATTTGATGCGTTGGAGTACGAACCATGGAGTGTCCAGTGGTGGACGACCTTGTTGGCTTTGGGGGCTTCCACACATCGGGAACTCGCTACCGAGCTTGTCACGCGAGTTGGCCCTTATCTAGCGACCCTGACGGAACGGGCTATTGGTAAGGTGCAGCGTTTTATCAAAACCGAAGGATCTTCATCGTCCTTGGCTACATTGCTGAATCATAAGGTCGATGAATCTAACGGCTGGTCCCGAGGGGATGCCCCACTCGACTCGCACTTCTTACTCCAACTGGTAGCGGCCCAAGCTGTGGTTCGGTTGACGATTACCACTCGATTATTCGCGGCCACCAGTGATCCGGGATTACCACTTCCAAATGCCATGAAACGGCCCTTGGTCCCATCTCTGAAACTGGTCCAGGTATTTCGCACTCTGTGGTTGAACATTCTACCAACTGTGACTCCCACATCTAACCAGGTGGATTTTAGCGATTCGTCCGACCATACTGATGTAGCCAGCTACTTAGGCCAGACCGCACTCACCGAACTATGTGTGGATGCCTGTCTGTACTGCTTGTTCGACCCGTCCATCCGGGATATGCTCATACAGGATGAACGAATATGGAGAAGAATAGTCCAGTCATTGGATACACCTTTGACGTTATTGGACCACACCTCCCGGTTTACTGGGGTCACCCTTTCCCCTTTACTAACCCATACCTGGTCCCTCATTCGTACTATAACAGTGTTCGTGGAATCGCTCACTCGTTACCCCATAGCGACCAACGACGACGCCAAACAAGCCGAGAAACTTCGGCAATATGCCCAACGTAAGCAGTCAAAGGATGGTAGTTCCTCTGAATCTTCGGGCTCGACCGATGAAGCAAGTCAGCAACTGACCGAGGCGGAAGTAACTCAACGGTTAACCGATCTTCAAACTCAGTACCCATTTGTCCTCAAGTGGTGGACGGACATTTCTAAACGGATCATGGATTGCTGGAGTCAACATACGAACCTAACTCAACAATATCTTGGATTTCCTTGCCGGTCTCGTCAGGAGCCGAACTCCGAAGATCAGTCCAGATTAGCTATCCCTTTTACATTGGTAGGTGGGGTTTTGGAAACGATTACCAAAGTGTATGTGAATCTGGGCACTGCGCCCAAACTCCGACCCACGTTGGTGCAACACGGTGCCGTAACCTATTTGTTGCGTAGCGTCGCTATTGGTCAAGCCATAATCCAGCGTAATGACCCCCAATCTAGCCGCGGTTCCACAGACAATTCTACCCCTCGAGAGCAAACGGATATTTTGAAATTAGGATTTTCTCTAAAATCATACGCTACCCACGCCTTGGCTAAACTGGCTATCTCGGTAAACCCCAATGTGGCCTTTTCGTACGGACAGGCCCGGTCTCTGGCTGCCGTGCTGGTATCATTATTGAAACCAGTCACCCATGTATTGGACAACCGTCAACAGCCCACATTGATGCAATTCGAAGCGTTATTGGCGCTTACCAACCTGGCCAGCATGGACATTTCCCTTGAAGCTACCTCTGAGTCCACACCAACTTCTATGTCTTTGGATCAGCCTGATGTCTACGATGTGGATATACGGACCTACATTGCCGTGGTATGTGGAGCCCTCGCCCATATTGAAACCCTGCAATTGGCCAACCATCCGCTGGTGGTCCGGGCGGCTACGGAGACGTTGTGTAATCTCATGTGTTCCGGGGCCGTATTCGATCAATACGTAGAATCTTGTCGTCGTTTCTTAGTGGAGCGTATCCATCCCGAGAGTGAATCGCAGGCTGAAGCCACTGGGAGTCACCCTTCCCCGCTGGCTCCCCACCAACGGTGTAAGTTGCATATCCTGATTGCATTAACCGGTAGTGAAGACCTAGCCACTCAAAGTGCGGCCAGTGGTGCCTTGGCGATCCTGACCTCAGAACCCGTACCCGCAGAGGCTCTAGCCTACCATCCTCGGGGCCCAGTGGCTCTGGTGGAACTCTTGGGTGTGGAGTGTGACCCAACAAAAGGGCCAATTCCCCAGGCTAGTACTCGTCCCATTGGTCAGGGACGATATATTGAGGCTGGGGCAACGTCTGCTGATCTCGATCCTGGGTTGATGCACCGGGCGTTAGAGTGTTGGAAAAATATATTGACCTTCTTTCCCACTCATACGGACGTAGTCCAGCAATGGTTAACCAAATGGCAACTAGGGGCCTTGGTCAAAGAAGTAGTACAGTGGGCCCTGGTACATAAACAAGCAGTGGTAGTCCAAGTAGGGTTGGAAGTATTGAAACTGATTGCGGCGACCGAGTCATGAAGCCCGTACGTTGTGATAGCATGATTACCACACAGGACCACAACCGGGTAGAGATGTGTGTATTCAATAAAAGAAAAGTATGTTTCAATATACTGTCTTATATTCCCATGTAATTAGACCTGTATTAAAATTTTAGAAATCACTCAACAAAGCCAACCGTTATAGTGTTCATTGCTCTGTCTAATCTTGGTATGATTCTTCATAAATGCCAACTACTTTATTTGGCGAAAAGAATTCGTGTTGCAATGAAAAATAATTTTGTGCATGATCAAGGAATGTTAGGTTTGAAGTGGGTAATCAGCACGGTTGTAGTGGGAATACAGTTTGCCGTGCCACGCCAAAATAATTTCATTGGTGGACATACAATAGAGAGATTAGTAATTGTTTGCACAAGAGAATTACACATATTATGACAGTTAGTTCCTTTGTTGCCTCTGATGACACTCATCTAGAGGTTCACTTGGATAATTGTGAAAGCAGGATCACTTCTCAAGTAATTCTGCAAGGAGAATTGTAAGGTGAGTACTATCTGGCTATGTGTGTAAACAGCAAAACGCACTGGTATTGTTCTAATATATGATGCAATGACTGTGGCCTGGATTTCTCTATTACAAACTACAAATATGCATCATTCTGTGCTTCTGCTGTTTTCTTCCTTGCTGCGCGAATTCTCCATTCACTGATGCAAACCATGTTTTCATCACAACCCAAATGTGCTGGTTATTCATCGCAAACTTCTCTTTCACTGTGCACACAAATTCTTTTACACAATACAGTACCATAAATATTTCATTACTATTGATAATCGAAAAACACTATGGAATAAGCAGTAAATCGATATTTTAATTATGTGGATTGCTTTCCCCCTTAAATCATTCCCTGATCGGCTGAAAAGTGTGACATACAAACCAAAAGGATATATGGAGAGTGCCTTCCTACAATGAGTTTATTATTGTACGAATTTTGACACTGAACGCCTTAGAATTGCAGTATGAGTTGCATTTTACTCGGCAGCCACAGGCACGGTAGCGGGTTGTTGAGGAGCCGCGACGGGCTCTTCGGTGTGTTCCTGGAAGTCTTCGGACGTGGGCTGGGTGATGACAGGCTCGTCCTTGGGCTCCAAGATGGTAACCATATCGGGCAGGGGCTTCTTGGGACCCAGACGGCCCGTGGGGTCCCAGTCGAGCATGATCTTGACCTTGATACCCAAAACGCCTTGACGCATCTCAACGTGGCGCACGGCAAAGTCAATAAAGTCCTTGGCGGGCTGACCAGAGTGGATCATGAAACCATCGCTAAATTTCATGGACTTGGCACGGGCGGCACGGAGTTTACCGGACACCACAACTTCACAACCCTTGGCACCGGATTCCATGACGTAACGGAGCACACCGTAGCAGGCCCGACGCACGGCAATACCGGCTAACAGCTTGTATTTAAGGGATTCGCACTGAGCCACGGCGCACAGGCCACGGGCGTTGACCTTTTCGGCGAACAGTTCCACGGTGTTTTCGGCAAAGTTGAAGCGCTTCTGTACGATGGCGGTCAATTCACGGATACGACGGCCCTTTTCACCCAACACATTCTGGGGGTGAGTGGCGCGGATGATGATTTCGGTACGGGTAGGGGTGACACGCACTTCCACGCCAGAGTAACCTTCCTCAGCCAGAGTGCGCTGGAAGAATTCGTTCAATTCGGCGTAAAAGACACCGTCGGCGACAAACTATAGAGTAAAAAAATAACCAGGAGGGTAAGATAATGGGGTTCCAAAGGGAAAGTAAATATGAACAAATACCGGTTAGTTAACAATTCGGAGCTGCCAATACATAACACTTTTCTCACTCTGACCTTCCATTTTTAGAGCGAGAGGAATCTAAATTCTGGTACAATCCCTCCGTTGCTCATTTTCTTCTTGAAAGTCTGGGCAATGGTGGAAATGCCCTGCTTTAGATGAATGTCCCGCTCCCAACTTTTGACATTCCACGTTTTGGCCAACAGGACCGGACACTGAAGATATTATACCTAATCAGCATATGAAGACATTTACACATTCATCCATCCATTTACTTATCCACGGAAGGCTTCACACCCGCGTGCACTTAGTAACTCTAGTGCCCTCCTGGAAATAGTGCGACTATCCCATAGAAGTAGCAGAACAAGCCGATGGGTGGATGGATGGATGGATATGTAATCTTATCTACGATTTTCGTACGTAGGCTCACCCAGAGGGATAGCGATGGCGCAAAAAACGTACCTTTCTCTTTTTGTTGATCAGAGGCATGGTGGATATGTCGAATAGCCCAACGAGACCGTGTAGCGATAAGGGACGGAAGGTGTGATACGACAAGTAACGGTAAAGAGGAAGAATCCATCTAACACCGACCTCTTGATACTATATAACACGTTGTCAGGTAAGTAGTGTATTCTCTTTCGTCCATGAAAAATCACGTGATTTGGACCTAAAGGAATTACCTGACAGTTTGGTCGCGCTGAAGCCTGACTCGTCAAACCACCCTAGTACAGACGTTATGTAGTGTAGTGTCCATGTTTAAATGACACAGCAACCTTTCCTTTTGGTTTTATTATAGGTTAAAATATACCCATATAAATAAATAAAGATCGTACAGATGCCCACATCTGTAACGAAAATGTAGCAACGGGCGATGATTAGCGAACAATAGTAGTATAAACTCCTCATGATGTTCATCAGAGAAAACGAGAATTGAAAAAGAAATACCTTAATTTCCGTTGTATATTACAGAGCAAAAATGATATCATTTGACTGGTAAAATTCGCCACTAGCCTGGACAATAACTTATGACCGCCGTGGCCCAAGAAGGTCAGGTTGTTCTGGTGAAGGATTCGTAACTTGGGAAATAGAGGAAAGGTATTGTTCGAGGGCAGCAGGTGATGGTGTGGTTGGGTTGATTACAGAGGGATGAACCAGTGAACCGGAAAGCATGGTACCAGTAGACTCGAGAGTTGACAATAGGGCAGGGTTCGTATTGTCCGAAGAGTGTTCACTACTACTGGCCGTACTTTCGGGGGTGTCCCATTGCGTGCCATGAAGCAGCCCCAGAAGAGTCTGGGTTACTGCGGAATTGTCGGAAGTCAGCCTCTGATCTGAGTTATGGTCAAGAGACAGTGGGGACGAGCCGGAAATGAAAGGTGGCAAAGTGGAAGGTAAAGTGGTCGACAAACTAGAC
Organism: Dispira simplex; assembly: GCA_027478255.1. Lineage (NCBI taxonomy): Eukaryota > Fungi > Kickxellomycota > Dimargaritomycetes > Dimargaritales > Dimargaritaceae > Dispira > Dispira simplex. The sequence continues at coordinate 11,182 of JAOPJG010000478.1, read as the reverse complement.
AACATTGGTTGTTTTTCGGGCAGCACAATGCCCCCGTTAGGAAGTAAAGCATCGCTTGACCCTGACATCGTCAGACCGGGGGTTGCTGCTACATCTTCTCTCGGAATGTCGAGTACCGCCGGATGGGCGTTGATGGATGTGGCAAGAGAAACAGCACCTTCCGTTGTTTCTAGCCACGGTCTATTTCCAATGACGTTTGAAAATGTGTTTCGGTTTAGCTGCTCAGTAAGCATGGCTGCCCAGGCCCGAGTTTCTTCATCCAACGCTACAGTTTCGGTAGGTGAGCTACCAGTCCGCGATGTGCTGGGGATGTCTGGTCGAGGACGCTTCCGGGATGTTAGCTCGGGAGCATCGTCAAAATTTGACTTTTCCGGAACATCCCAGAGTTCCCGATTCAATTCATTAATAAATTTTGGGGTTTCGGGAACGGGCATCGCTGTCTCGCTGCTCATATTGTCAGGGGATTCTTCAGGGTAAAAAGGATACCAACCGTTAATTTTGAGGGCGAAGAGTTCACTAGTATACTGGCTATGATTAGGTATTAACCATTCATCGTTACTCTTATCCCCTACGCTGCAAGCTACCGCGATATCGTAGAGTCCCTTGGTTATCATTTCGGCACTATCGAACGGAAATTGTACCAATGTCAACTCCGACTGGAACACTAGAATGCTTCGGCACACCTCCGTCATGATACGTGTGATCCCCCAGTAGGTATCGACCCTGTTGAAATATCCTTCATGGATTTGAATGGCATGGCATGCCTCAGCACGGAGGTTCCGGTCTGCGCTTACTACACAATTGCAGTAGATCGTAGTACTGAACGCTAACATAAGAGGTATGAACGCCGGGAACAACTCAGGCGTCAATACCGTACTGGTCGATTCGATTATCGCCGTAATCATACGGGAGGCCTCCAGGCATTTGGCTCGGGAGTTTTGTTTTACAGTGGGCAGCCTTCGCCTGGGATCTAGGACATTTCTGCTCAGATTAGAGCGATATAAAATGATCACGCTCGCAAAGTAAACAACGTTCAGTCCGACCAAATAGCTTAGCTTGAGGTTATCTCCGGGATTACGGCAAACGGGCAGTGCTCGGGAGTTCAGTCGGAACGGATCGGGCAAAAGGGCGTAGAAGCGAGTCAGTGAGTGCTCTAATTGTTGGAAACGTTCGTAGCTTGACTCGTGAATTTTCCAGCCCCGGTTAACAAATGTTCCCACCTGACCATGTAAGGAAAATATACGAATGATGTAATGATCCATATCGGCAAAGGTGATTGCGGTGAGCAGGTCATCCACTAGTAAAGGATTGGCAGGTAGTCCACCATAAACCCACTGTGCTACGGTAGGGGACAGCGGAGGTAAGTGGACCATCACGTCTTCGTCATTAAGCATAAAGAACTTTCCGCTTCCCACAGCACACAGTTTGTCAATGATAAACGCTATCCAAAATAAGTAACGTCGCATGTGCAGGTCTTCCGTGTCGTATTGGGCGTAGATTTGGCGGTGATCGGGACTATCCATGGTGTTTAACCCTAGTTGCACAAGCATTCGCAATCCCATGCCAACGTACAGCCAGGATTTTCGGGGATTGCCTACTCCTATCAAGTACAGGCTCAAGATTAGTAGTGCGGCTACGCCGTATAATGATGGCTGGTCAAGTATGGAGTGAAGTTGGGCCTCAGCGTATTCGAAGAGTGCAAATCCCGAGTAGTATGCCGGCTCACGACGAACTCGGGGATCGTTACAATAACGGGCCCCCACGGCCATAGCTGCGCTGTTAAGGTAGTCTGGGATGTTGGCACCTACCCGGGGTGTCATAAGGGCTTCTATGCCGCGAGATAGGGGGAATAAACCCTTGTAGTGGAATATAGCCAGCAATTCGTCCCGCAAAGCGGGGGGTATATTCATGTAACTAGAGGCGTCATGACCCTGAGTCAGTGGGCGAGAAACCTTGTCCGACGGAAAACCTGCCCCATGTCTGGTCACCAATGCTGAGGCAGGATGGCATTCCAACAAGAGAAGGGACATAGGCGAGTCAGACGACCCAGATTGTGATCGCGTTGCGTGGGTTACGGTCGGTACAGTAGGATGTTCCTTTATATTGCTGGCCACGCTGTTGGTATCGCTATCCGCGCTATCACTTTCGCTTTCATTACTCTCAGCCTCGCCACTGGCTATTGATGTTCTATCAACGTTGGGTATACCTGGGGGTACCAACCTCGAATCTGTCGTAGAAGGTGTACCTGTGGCCAAAGTCGCATTCAGGCGGGATATTTGGCTTACCAGGGGACCTATGAGCTGCTCAAGTGATTCCAGGCGTGCCTTAATATTATTCATGTTGCCTTTTCGCACTACTTTGCGAGGTGCAACCAGGCTGTAGTGGCACCCCGCGGGGGCCTTTTGGCAATTGTTGCAATTGGGCTTGGTCCCATCACACTTGATTTTTTTACGACGACACAGATCGCAGGCGTGGTGAAACCGAGGGGCTATGGCCAAGGATTGTTGCTCGCCCGACGACGAGGCCGGATAGGTGCCAGAGGTAGGGGAAGCCATATTTATTTAGTAGCAGAGAGCTAAAACCCCTCTTGAGGTTTAGCTCCGAATCGGGTGAGGACTTGCCAAAAAAAAAAAAAATTAACCAGTGCGGGTGAGTCAATTGCGTTAAACAGCACCGAATGGTACTTAAAATTGAGTAGTAGTTGAGTAAGAAAGAAAATATGTATATATACAAATTCCGCTATGAGCATATCCAGTAAAAGCAGGTAGCCACTAACTCTAGGTAACTAATACTCTTACACCTGTGGCTGGACTCGTCCTCCTTGCTTGCCATGGCCATAGCCTATCTTGGAGCTTCTTTACATACGGTAGTTATGGCTGGTCAGTGTGAGGTGTCCATTGGGTACATGTTGCCAAGAAATCACTGCACGTGCACACGGTTTTCATCCCAGAATTCGTGATGTTATGACAAATTTGTGCATTAAATGACCAAGTGAAACTCCATTGCACTCAGACTATCAAGGAAACTTTTCAATGTAACTCACCTCATCTTCACCCCCTGAAAACCGGGTATTTATCATTATCCTTTCTCCGAAAAGGCGTGGTATCGTATAACACGATCAAGACCAGTATTCACTGCAGTTGCACCGTCTGGTAAAGTCTCAGAGATTGAGTTATCAAGGTGGAAGGTGTGTATGAAGAGTAGAGCGTTAAAGAGGGGACAGGCCCGCTGAATAAATTGGTCAGTGCGGCTTCTTTCCTCCCGATTGAGCAATTTACTGAAACCTTCCCACAGTTATTAAAGTTCAGTAGTGAAACATAGGGTGCTAGGAGAGAAGGGGAAACGGCTTTACATTCTACTGCCAGTCTAACAGACTTTTATGCAAGAGTGACCAGCCCGCTGCATCTTTGATCTAGTTATAACGAGTATTCTCCTTGGTTTTTGATGATAATCCCAAATACCGTAGAAATATGACCCTGGCTTAAATGATCCGAAACGTTGAGGGGTGGCTTAAAATTTAGTTTGCATCAAGGTGGGTCTCCCAGGATAGAGTTTCTTACGCATTGTCCATAACTATTCGACCAGCAACAGGGGGCATAGGTGGCAGGAGGTGAAAGAATAATCTCCCTCCTAGCCCTTTGATGCTTTGTTAAGGATCATCAGCCATCAATTTGACACAGGATAATATTACCAAGCTACGACGCTAGCCAATAGTGCTGAATATATACTGAAAAAAGAACGAATGTATAGTTGACATAGATTGGTCAGTACAATGGGGGGCTTGGTTGACAGACCAGGGTAGAAAAAACCTCCCAAGACAGGATAATCGAATAAAAAACGGGAATTTTGCTGTGAAATGCTGTAGATCATCAGTGACACAATGATAGTGGCAAGTTCATTCATGTCCAGCGTCTAACAACGGATGAAGTAGGATGTGATCGATGCTATTGGGTATACATACTTTTCCCCAAGACAATGACAGGGGAGGGGGTGAGGGTGGAGGAGTTTCATCGGACTTTTACATGCTGATTTTTTTTTTACATTCGTTGATACGAGTGGCAACTGCCACCTCGTTGTTCTGCCAACCCTGAATGGCCGTAACAGGTAGTACGAATAATCGCCGTGTGGGATCGGGAAGATTTAAATACGTTGTATTCACCCTGCCCCTTCTTTGCCATCTTCTACTATTTATCCTTAGTCCTTGGAAAGTGTTACATGCCACACGAGTCAACTCCTCAATTTTCTTTCAGTAAATCAAGATTTTACTCGGTTCTCTCTCTTTTTAATTCCTTGGGCATCTCAAAACTCAGCTTCACATTTTATTTCCCTTAAACTATTTTGGTAATTTTTTTCATTGATTGTAAAAAAAATCACTAGAGTCAAGATAGTATTGCGATTGCTTTTAATGTCTAGACGTTTCTTTTGACAGGCCAACTCGCTTGCTTGGCATTGTTCTGTACCTACCTAGGTCCTCACTACTCAAGTATATTCCCTTATACCACTATCCTACGTTGTATAGGTACTTATAATGGGTTGGTGTACACTAAGAAAATTTATCACTTTGGTGTTTCTCGTGGTGAACACCGTAATCGTGGATGACAGCGCCGCCACAGCCACATCTGCCCGCTCGGTGCCCAACGATCATCCTTATAGTACTGCAACCACGGACACTTTAGCTGCCCCTACCACCGAAGCTGCCGCTACCGAAGATATCTCTACGAATACACCGCCCGAGGCCTCGGCCACATCCTCCCGTTCCGCTTCCTTGCCCAGTAGCTCCGTTGGTGACCATAGTATGCCTTCCTATTCCCATTTTATCTTAGCCTTGGTTAACCAAGGTCACCGGTGGCAACGTTGCGCCGGTGTGCTTATAGCACCCACTAAACTGCTGACCGCGGCTCACTGTGTCGTGGATGAAAAGGGGAGAAAATTTTCCTTTCAACAATTATGGGTTGGCCACGACGGTCCCACCGGTTTCAGTACTGACCCCTTTGTGCAGATAGAAAATGTAGACATTTTCCCCACTTTTAACCCCGTCCAGCGCACCAACGATTTGGCCATCCTTACGTTATCCAAAGCCTTCGGGGTTGGCCAAGCTTCCAAATGGCCCATCCATTTGAACGATACCAATTTTGGAGTAAGTACCAAACCCCTGTACGCCGTCGGCTGGCTCGACGAGGCACAGAATAGTCGCGACGCTGAGGATTCGGATGATAAACGGGAAAACAAGAAGTCGAAGTCGTTTGTCAACTCCAAATATGCTTCGTCTCGGGACACTTTGAAAATCATCAGCGCCCAGATCCAGCGCTGTGATAAGCCGGCCAACACTGCTGTGAATCAAACTACATGGTGCGTAAAGACCCCAAAGCAGCGGGTGGAGGACTATTGTGACGATAATCTTTTTGGGCTGCTACTTAAACCTACCGGTGGTGACCAATGGGTTCTGGGCGGAGTTTTTAGCTCATCGGAAGGGGAACCTATCGAACATGCGGACATGTGTAGTGATCGAGGGATAATCAGTGTCTACACCCGACCATCACAGTATTTGCAGTGGATTGAGTTACATACGGGCCAGTCTCAAATGAGACTAAACACAGGGGAGCTGTCAGGGGTATCCGTCACTTGCTCGTATTATTATCCGTTCTTATCTGGTGGGCTTACTCTACTCGGCCTCGTTACGCTTTGGTAACGAGTAAAACAAGCGGGGAATATCATAATTATTCTTAACATTGCTAATCGACAACTCATGGAGACTCTTGCAATTGTACATTCTTCTGACGTCCATATTACCATTTCAGTTGTATTTTTTTAAAACACCATACCACGGTATATCTTACTAAAATAAACAGTTCGGAAAAGGATGTGATATCGAATCCCACAGTAGTCCCAAGCATACACAAGCCACGGTGGCCCAAATACATAACGCGCGATGTCTCCGGGAGATTATTGGCCATCTGAAAAGGGCATAGGGTTTAATCTTCAATCATATCTTCCCCATCGTATTCATCACCTTCATTTTTGATATCGGGTGATCGCTGTGGGGGTAATTTAAATGGATGACGGGCCGCGTCCGATACCGATACGGACGATTTGGCAACGGTAGGTGTGACAAATAATGACGATACTGATTGTTCAGCGGCACTGGCGGTTGGCAAAGGCGTAATCAAAGTGGATGGTGGTACTGGTGGGAAAACAATGCTTATGGACTGATGACCTCCAGCTCTTCGGTCATCTGTCGGTGCTAAAAAGTTCAGCCGCGTTGGCTGCGCAGGGGTGATGTCCGGTTCACTTTCCTCACCTGTATCTACTGCATAGTGTCGGGACCCTTGCAAATAACGAGCGCCTCGAAGCGCTGGCCCCTGTGGTTTCGGGAAAGGTAAGGTAGGGAAGGCAAAAGACGAACCTTCGTTGTCCTGGTATCCAGGTTCTGGGGTGACCAACTCTGCGTTAGAATTGCCCTGTGGAGTATTCGTCCAGTTGCTATTGGGCCACGGTGAATAATCTTGAGCTGAGTCGGAATGAGGACCACGCCGTTCCTCAGGTAACCCTCGTGGTGGTCGAAAACGTGGTAGCAAAGGGAGCGGTGGAGGGGCCATATCACACACTACAGGTGTAGCCGTCGTCAGTCCGTCCTCGACAAGGGGTGTATATTCCTCTCCAGGTCGGGAGCCGGGCGGAAGTAGGCGGGCAGGGGAATCCTCTGTCGGATCACCAGTGGTACTGACACCCTGTGCGTGCATCGAATCCGGTGTTTCGAACTCGATATGGGTGTCCATCTCTTCGAGAGAAGCGTCTAAATCTCGCTCTCCCAAGCTATCCGATTGAGTTTCATCCAGTGTACCATTACCATCGATAGCATCCTCTCCTTCTTCCCCGATCAACTCTTGGGTATCCACCGTTTGTTGTAGCTGTTCTAAACGTGCTAACCCGTGAAGGGCCGGTTGGCAGTGCGGGTTTCTCCTAAGTGCGACTCGGTATTCTGCCTCGGCACGGCTTAAATCTCCCGTCATTACCAATACATCCCCCAGCCGGACGTGCCACTTATCCGTAGATTGCAGCTCCAACTGTTTCTCCAGCAGAGCCACGGCATCATTTAGTTTTTTCTGCACCACATAAACCGTGACAAGTGCCAAGGCGGCCTCGTTGCAGCGCGGGTTTTTATCCAAGGCTGTGCTCAATAACCTGTGCGCTTTAGTCATGGTCTTGTCACTCTGAGCCAGGACGGTTCCCATGGCCGCTAGTGCTTGAGGGTGGTCCGGCAGACGTTCCAGACAATCCTTGGCCAGTAGGTAGGCTTCACAGTAGCGCCTTAGCGCCAGGTAACTGTTGATCTGGCCCTGAAAACTGCCTGGACTAGGGTCTAACCGGTGCGCCTGGCGATAAGCCAATAGAGCCTCTGCCGGCCGCTGCAAACGTAAGAGCAAGTGGCCTCGAGTGAGATGAGCCTGTGCGTAATGACCCTCGATGGTTAGCACTTTTTCAACAAACAGTAGGGCACGCTGGACCTGCTCTTGGGTAACACAATGATGGGCCATGGTTAGCCATAGCTGAGGTGAGCTCGGATGTAAACGTTTGAGTTGGTCCACCAAGTGACCTACCTGGCAGGAATCCCCCTGTGCGCATAACAATGACGCATAGCAGTCCTTTCCTCGGACAACGTTAGGGTGACGGGTGTGCAATTGACCAAAGGTATAAAAGGCCAACACCGTGTTTCCCTGCCTAAGGTGCACCTCGGCTAGTGCTCTCAGGAGGTCGGGGTGGTCTCGGAAAAGTTTGGATTCCAGCTGTTGGTAAAATTGCAGGGCGGTATTGTACTGCATGGTCCACATGGCATAACGTGCCTCTACAAAACGGTGAAACCAGCGTAACTCATAGTCCTTAGGAAGGCACTCTTGGACGTCCTGCCAGGGTGCACCCAACCGCATCAATGCCACATATTCCTCGTAGGCCAGAGGTAATTGGCGTAAGATCGCTTTACGAGCCTGGCACGCCACCGACAGGTTACCCAATTTCTCACTCGCCTCGGCCAGGATACGTACCAAGGCCACACTACGCTGGTTTTCCGGGATCTGGCCCAGGTGATGTAGCGCCAGTTTGCTTTTACCAAGCTTGTGGTAAATTCGACAGAGTTGACTATGAATCGACTGGCAAAGGGACTGGTTGTGGTTGATAGTCTCCTTTTCGTTGGTAAGATTTATAAGCGCCTGTTCATAGTACTCTGAGGCAACTTGAAGTTCCCCGTTGGCGTATAAATTATCTGCTAGTAACTTCAACGTTGGGGTTAACCAGATCGGCGAAGATCGATCCGATCGATGTTTGGATCCATCGCCGTGCTGTTTATGGTAGGCCAGCATTAAACGGCACTGTCATCGAACAAAAGTGGAGGGGTGGGATACATATAGGTAATTAGCACAAATTAGTATTCGTAGTGGCAATCGTAATTAAAGCCACAAGGGGGGTAAACCAGGTGTTTGACGCAGTATGGGCCAGAAGGTCGGAGAAGATTGAAAGCAGGAATATTTCTTTCTCCAACTTATCGATATACTGGCAAAATGGTTCTGTAACAGTCGGACCGTAACGGCCTATGACCATGGAACTCTTTCGTGACGAACGGTCACAGCCGATAAGAACTAGAAAAGCTGGAATTCTAGCAAAGTATTGATTTTACTTACTAGTAACTCAGACGACTGGTAGGAGTGATTGGCCTGGAGCTGGGTAGCTTGAGTCAGCAATGGCTCAGGGTAGAATACGAGCGCGTTGGATGGATTGTGTAGCATGGCGGTTTATAAAGGAAAAGCCATTTGATCAAAGGAAAACGGTGTCAATGCGTCTCTACGTAGATAATGTTCTAGGCGTGATCAGAAACGGCCGAGAGAGGGTTTCGGCAAAAGAGCGTATATCAATGCAATATGCCTAGTGTGCATGTAACCAAGTGCAACGGTCATGTCCCAAACCAGGAAAAGTAATATTCGGTCGGAACTCGGCCAGTGTATTCGCTTTGTTTATGAGTTTACTCCCTGACTTTTTGTTTTGCGAACCTGCTCACGTGTGGCCATGTAAGCGCCTGGCAGCACTCACTGGCACTGGTTCAACTAGTTTGAATTATTAGCGGACAACACCAAGGAAGAGATGACACCACTGGTAATTTGGAACTTTTAATTATTATAATTTATTCCGTTTTTTAATAAAATAAGTCGCCTTCAGTTGGCATTTGCATCGTACGACCATCTAATTTCATTAAAGCACCATCGTGGCCAAAGCCAGCCCCATCCGGTAGCATAATGTTGGATGTAGAAAAGTTACCCGACCGGTTACGTGCCACTTGCCAGAATAACGCAGACGAGACAGCGGCGTACGACTATTTGCAACACATTGCCGTTTTGACCCTGGGCACGTTACGCAACGAACCCACGTTCCTTGTCGCCGAGCAAGATGACATTAGTCAAGAATTGGTACAACTTTGTTTGGACGAATCCCATGTATTCCGACACGCCCATCACTACTTGGGAGAATTCGAACAGGTCACCAAAACTATGCATGCGCGGAGTGCCGAGATAACGGACAAAATTCCGGTGGTAAACGAAGCCTGCCAGGCCTTTACCGAATTGGCCCAGGAAATCGGCCAGCAAAAGCGTATCACGGCCGCGGTGCAAACCTATTATGATGAAATCGTGGACCTGCTGGAGCTACCCATCATAATGCGTTCGTGCGTTAAACAGGGCATGTACCAACAAGCTATCGATCTTACCATGGCGGTGCGCAAGTTGGGCACCACCAATGGGCCCGATTCGGGTCATTCTTCCGACCTTGATTCCGCCAGTGTGACCTTCAATGCCCCATCCATACCTTCCTCTCGTAGCTCACCCACTGGTCGCGAAATTTTAGCATTACTCACACGCACCGTCGAGGAGGAATTCGAAAAATTGATTCTAGTACTTTATGACGAGCTTGCAGAATCACAGTTGATACATAATCTTCGTACCCTGAGCTGCGGACCTGGAGTTACCGCTCCTATATCGATATCCAACCTAGAGCAAACGTCTTCGCCTCCTTCGGGTGTAATAGGCACTCGTATTGAACCCACCACCAACGCAACCCGCCAGTTACTGCAGAAAACCCGCATCCTCGACCTATTGCGGAGAACCCATGTGTTTACAGAGTTGGAGTTACGGACATTAGTATTACGAGCCAAGCAGCACAACTGGGATACTGCTCTGGGCATCCTCACCGCGTTGGCCCCGCCTGACACCAACCCGTTCCTATATATTTCCCGACTACTTGACCTGGTCCGAGAGTATCTGGCTGAGGTGGTTACCCAGTATACCACCATGTTTGCCACTGCTCCCGATATCTGGTCACTTCGATACACGGTGAACGATACTCGTCGGGATGCATATTTGGTGGGCCTAACTGATACTGACAGTGAAGAATTGTCCAGTTCAGACTCTGATGATGAGTTTGGCAGAGCCAAAACGGACGCGAAAGGCCCAGCCACGCCATGCCTAACCTCGTTGTTTTCCCACACCGATGTCACGTCGCCTGGTAGCAACTGTCCGCTTCTTCGAGATTTTCTATTTGGCATCGTCCAAACAGTGGTGGAACACACCACGTCATCTCTGGCGCAATTGGGTGACACTTCAACTATTCATTCTCTACTCCAACAACTGCATACTATGGGTGCAGTCTTGGCGAGATTAGGAATAGATTTCCGCCCATTTCTTCTACCACCCTTTGCCACTCGATTAGATGAGCCGACTGACTAGGTATCAATACGATCGCGTATTGCTCACTGTTTGAGATAGCCCGAAATTCGGAAAATTGGCACTTGTTGTCTCTGATCTTTGTATTTTTATTTCAACGAATTAATATAAATATATATTCCAACACACTGAAAAAGAAAATATGCGTAAAGTAATGGAAAGGGGCCAGAGCTGGTACTATGATTTACCCACTCGACTGAACCGCGCCAACTTACATATCGTTCACCCAGATCCCCGGACCACGAGGCGTGGACAGGTAAGTTGTGCCAATAAAAGCCTTTCTGGTTTTTGGCGCATGGGTGCGGATATCCGACATGACAATATGGATATTTTCTTTGATTTCGCCAAACGAAAAACCGGTACGAGCGATAACACAACGCACGATACCATTCTTGTCCATACGGTAGTCAAAAGTAGCCCGG
>JAOPJG010000477.1:0-23355 GCA_027478255.1 Dispira simplex | reverse complement strand
TTTTGGCAAGTTATTCTAAATTTGTTGAGGATCAGATTATTTTTTATTGAATTATTTTATTTAAACGGTACAACAGACGAGTACAGGGTAAAATGATTGATAAAGTGACGTCAGGGGGCATCAAGCCCACGATGGGAGATGCCAAAAGAACCGGAAATAATGCGCGATTCCCCCACCCCATGACATTTGGACTGTCCATTGGTTACTTTGACTAGGGCTTCCCTTGCCAGTGAGCTCATCACTAACCACTACATTACAAATGACTTTCAGTAAATGGAGGGTGAGGAACAGTGATACAGGATCCTGTAAGCATGAATTCAACATGATAGTTGAAGAAGAGTAATAGCCTTAACAAGCCATGAAGAAAATAGGGGTAAACATAGGATAAGGTTCTTTTGGGCTCATTTATCAATGACATCCCTCACCCAGTACCTCCTTTTTTTCCAATTGGATGTGGGATTGTATTGTCGGAGAAGCTGTACTACCCAACGCTCCACTGGTTAAGTCAATTTCTGTGCTGGCCCACCATGTCTTTCACTGGATTTTCAAAGTCACACAACAGAACACTTTCAGTTCACAAAAAAAAAGTGCCTCACCCATCAGTAGTCCCCTGCATAGTTTTCCTATCTTTCTTCCATTCTCTCTCCAAGCCCTTCCAGTGTGAGACAGCACTCACATTTAGTCATGTCAGTCCCTATTGTGAAAAAAGGTACCCTAAGTAATTTTTTGGACATGTGTTTAAACTTCTCCACCCCAATAATTAAAATTTAAACCTTGCTCATTTTTCCTGTTGTACTACCTAGCTTTGTGGCTGTAAAAAACAAAAATGTATAGTATTCCTCACTTGCATTTTCCATGCTATGCTTGGAGTGAGGAAGAGATTAGCCCAAAATACCAGATAGCACCATGCCAAGCTTGATGTATTGTATATTAATAATGGGTAGTAGCTGTATGACTTTTCATTGTGAAATACATCACACACCAGAGGCTGCCCTATGTGGAACACGGCAGCTTGGTTGAGTCTGACTTCCTCTGTGTGTTGCCATCCACAATGAACTGTCTGCCACCAGGACACCATGGCTAATTTGGAGGAACTTTATGGTTACACTTTTGTTTTTCCGTTGACGCCAAGTCTTTCTTCTTGCAAGGTAGCACAATGTGAAGAGCAGATACAATGAAAAAGGGGAAGTATAGGAAGAAAGGGAGGGGTGGCATAGTAAAAAAATGGGGGATGACTCTCTAATTCTGTGGGTGTAAGCCACCTTCATTTTAGGTGGTATAGAGTCCTCCCTATTTTTCTTCATGACCCACGAATGAAGTCGGAGTTAACTTGCTCTTTTTTGTAAACTTGTGCCATGTGTGGTCTAGCGGACTAATAACCAGGACGTGGCGGTGTGGCTGGCCAAGGAAGCGGATGACTTACCTCCCCCCAAGAACTATGGTTTGAAATATCCAATTTGTGTAGCATGAAATAAAATGGAAAAAGTCGCGGCTTGCTTTGCCAGTGGTAGAAATGGGTGGCAAGTTTTCCAGCGTAGTGTCAATTTCACATGACACTGAGCATGGGGTTGAAACCAAGGCTGACTGGTTTTAGGTCAGCATACGTAACTTGGGAGACCTTGTGATGTATGTCACCAGTGAGTGAAAGTAGATGTGTCTTATCTATAGGACCACAGCAAACTGTAATGTTTGTTAGATGTGGTAGAGTGTACGAATGATGCTCTGAAGCCTATTAGATAACAAAGGAGAGGGAGATGGGAGATATTCCAACACCTTGGAAAACGTCACTACTATACATGACACCATCTTCCGGAGACTGTTTTGGGTGTATCCAATGGGAAAAACGAACTGAAACCGGCTGCATTTGTACGGGTTTTTTGGGGACATAACGAGAGGAGACCAATGCTTCTTCCTGTGACATAATAAAAAAACAATAATGGTAAAGAATACCATATAGTTTGTAGAATAATGCTAAACTTATAGGAATACTAGAATAAAATAACGACACAAATCGACCAATCCTCTGTTTAGAATTAGTATTGTGCACTATGAAATCGAATGACAAAATAAAACGAAACAATACTCAAGTGAAACATCACTTAACGAACAAATTTCTAGCTATGATTGTTATAAAACTCCGCACAATTGTTTAATAGATGAAATCAACCAGTGCTAAGAATGAATTTATTCCGTAAGCTATAAACAAATAGAATAAGTAAAGTCTAAAGTAATGGACCCCCCCCCTAAATCTATCAACAGGAATCAGGTATGTTGAAATATACTGTTCAAACTCATCAATAGAAATGGTAAAGGAAAGTAGTTCAAACTTCGCACACAATTTTTCACAAAAAATTTCAAGAGTGATGATTAAATTCGCACCATCTTTCTGCAAAAACTGATAAATTTTGTACTGATAAATAATCCTAAAAATAAACCTTATGGCTGGATTACAGACTGGTGGATTATTTCATCATACCTTCTATGATGTCGTACACATTCAGTAGTGTTGATTCTAATCTCTGTGATTGGCTGTCTCCTACCAACTTGAAAAGAGCAGGGGCGTTCAACATCATTTTTGCTTGTCTTCCTAATGATACATTACTGGTCAAGCCAAAACTGTAACCTTTTATAATGATGATGGACTGAAAATGGGATTGTCATTTTCCTTGTATTCTTTCTTTGTTAACCCTTATAACTGTGATCGCCCACTTCGGCGTATGCCCTAAATTGTTTAAGATTCTAGTTTGGAGGCAGAATTTGTGATAGTTCTGACGTAATGGACCCTGAGAACAAGGATGATACGGTGCTGGACTTCGATCCTAAATATTACCCCATAACCTGGGACCATCACCGTTGACACTGGCGCTGTAAGGGACTTTGGGGCTTACTCTTTGTCACAGCACTACTTGTAATGGTACTACTGGGTGTGGTGGTGTACAGCATCTTTGGGTTGGAAGCCAATTTGAGCCAAGTCCAAGCCCGGCTGGGTATTGTAGAGCTTTACCAAGGGTAAAGATTGGCCATGTTACAATCCCCGCCTCCAAAGGAACCCTCGGAAAACCAAACGTCATTCACTAGGGAAACACATAACTGAGAAGTGTTTGGCCAAAGTTACGTGGTGAATTAGGCCAAACGTACCGCTCGGAAAGATAGTATGATTGCACTTTTGCGTTTTCTGGACCTACCGGGATTGCTCACTTCAGCAGTAACTCTGGATGACTTAGCATTCACGCCCAAATCTGCCGAGGAACACGGGGTAGGTAAGGATCATCTGGCATATTGGCGTGGCCATATGAATATATATCAAGATGTGGTGCAAAGAAACCTCCTGCAGGCTCTAATTCTGGAAGATGGTGTTGACCTAGAGCTCAATGTGACTGATATCGTGGAAACTAAGCTTCAATACATCCCACCGGACTGGGACATACTTTACCTAGGGCATTGCAGTGTCAGTAAATATTATGGAGAGATGTGGGACAAAGAGCACGGGATCCGGCGGTTGAATGAAGGTTGATGTACCCATGCCTATATGGTGATCCAATGGCAGTTGAACCTGTTAGCCTAACTGACCACTGCATTGGACCAGATGTTGGCCGAACTGGGCGAAAAGCAAACTTTACTTCCTTACGCTACAGAGCCCTAAGTGGTGACCCAATTGCGACGTGAGGATGACCCATCTGATATTACCTCCAGTGGGCATTCCAGACTTTGGGAAAGGTTGGTCAACCTGGCCCGTCAGGCCCAAAACAAGACTTTATTCGTCGATCCAGGTGACACTACATTGGATTAGTGCCAGTGTCATTTATGCTCATCGTATTTTTAGAATCTTTATTATACATTATCTACTAGTAATAGTTTGGAAAACCTTCCCACACCATCCACCATTGTGGTAGTAAAAGCCATATCATGAACTGCGTAACAACATTACTGGGTGAATGTACCTTGTGCCAGTATATCACATGAGATATTTCCTTATCCGTCCACGATGCAATGAATAGACCGCTGCGCTCCTCACGCTTTTTCTTTGCATGGCCTAATGACACAGAATTCTGTTGAGACCCAGGCTGACTACAAAGCCAACGGCAAGAATAAATCCATTGAGTTGTAGATTCAGTCAGTCCTGGAATATTTCGCTAAAATACGAACTACGCCACTATCATGCATATGTATTGAGCTTTGATAGTTCAAATGACTTGATGGTGTAGATGAAACAAGGAGGGTGGTCCGAGGATGGGGCCAGTCTCCCATTGTCATGCAATATACTTTGTCGTTTTTCAATTTTTTTCAGGCGAAGGCACCCGTTTCCTTTGTTTCCAATCTGAGAAGGGCTGGTCCCTTTACAGGGTCTTATTATCTTCCCTTAAAGGTACCCACCCCGACAAGCAACCAATATTCTTATTGGTAGTATTCTATTTCGTAGAGTACGACTTGACTGGATAAGAAAATGATAAATTGGTTAAACAATATTGGGTTATTCTTGGCCGATTAAAAAATGTCTTGATATTATACAAAGAGGCTATGGTCGACATATATTGCCATTGAGTTAGAGAATGCTAGACTTTCTCCTTACTTGACAACAAAGAGAAAGAAAAACGGACTAGGCAGAATCACACCTGGTAGACCATGAGGAGGTTTTACTTGCGGATGCGGTGGAACTGCAGTTGGTGTGTATGATATAAGCAGGAAGAAAAGGGGATAGCCATACAACCTGAAAGCTATGGACACGGCAAGTATATTGAAAACGAACTACAGAGTCTGGCAGTTTATATTGTTTTTCCGCTCCCTCTGTGTTCGCATCAAGCAGTTTCACATTGAGAGTGGATTGGGGTAGTTTTTTTTCCTACTATATAGCGAAAAATCCACCAGCGCTGAATAGGTCTCTCCCGAAACACTATTAGTTAAATTTGTTACAGGGACATCTTTGCTCTAAATCGCTATATAGGCGAAAAAAATCACCCATATTAGTAGCCAAAACGCATACCGAAAAAAGTAGCAGGTAAACCGCTAAAGTACTCCTGACGTTGGGCCCCATGGTCAGTATGAAAAGGTGTTACTTATACCAGGAAAGCTGTAGGTTAGAGTCAATATAGGAAGTAGCTGACATAAAATATCCCACGCAAGCCCAACAGGGCCTAAAAAATAGGTGTCGAAAAATGCAACCACGAAAAGAATAATATGCTTTGCCAACTACCACCATTCGTGGTTTATATAAGGCCTTTGTGGGTATGTGAACAAGGCACAGTGTAAATTCCACGGGCTAGCAAAATAGGGAGGGGGATTGTTATCTGCTGGTAACCACCACCACTCCTTCCCTTTCCACCCTAACCGCATAGACCATGGTGTGACAAGGGATTAACTCGCCCAATACCTGGCAGTCGAATAATTTGGTGCTACTCTGTGCGATTATACTGCTACTGCGATATCAAAGCGAGATATAACTAGTAAGTAATAGTAAAGGGAAAGGGAGCATCTGCCACTATGAATAATTTCGTAACCCTGTGAGGACTTGGAAAAAGGCTCAATCGCAATCTAATCGGCTGCGTTACACGCGTAAACTGTTCAGCTTCGGTGGAAACCTATTTTTAGGTTGAAAAATAGTCGAACCTTTCCATTATTGAAGGAAGGAGTGGAACAGACTATCCTAGATGTAATTGGCCCGAATAGGGTAGTAGGTGAAGGAAAATGTTAGTAAAAGCATCGAATAGGGAACAATTCGGTGGTACTCAGGGTATTGTAACCTGGCTTACCTATCCTATAAGATGGAAACCCCGAATTATAGTCTGGCCAGAAATGAAAACCAAAGTGCTGTATTATACTTGTCAACCAAAGGCAACCGCTTACGACCTTCACTTTTCATTTTTTTTGTGTATTTATATGGCGTATGGCAGCCAGTACAAGGAATCTTGCAAGGGACAAGGAATACAAGACATGTTTTTAAAAAGACTGAAAATGAAACACTGTTCCAATTTCCACTGAACAGACTCGATACATTCACCACAAGTATCACACTGAATTTTAATAGCTGACAATAAGTGAATAATACCACCAGAAAGTCGTTCAACATCGCCTGAGAAAGGATTTGTCAGTTTACTATATGTGAGGTTTTTTTTCGACTATATAACGAAAAATTCCCCAGAGTTCAGTGGGTCTCTCACGAAATCCTATTGGTTAAATCGTAGTTGGCATAACTTTGCTTTAAATCGCTATATAGACAAAAAAAAAGTACCCATATTTTTTTGTATTAGCCTCAATGTCACCAATATTTATCGTCTTCGTCTTCACGATTAAAGGTTGGGGAAGGAGGGGCTTTTGTTATTTAATTTCTGAGAAGAGGTTGGTTGGTCGGATTGTTAATCTGATAAGACGAGCGTAATGGTGACCATTCATTAGTATGGCCGGTTTTCATTCCATCTCACTGCTGGCTTTATTATAGGCATCCACTATCCCACAATGAATCGTGGACAAGCTGTGCGAGGAGATGTAAACTGTCAATGTCCAAAAGCGAAGCCCTGGAAATAGAGTTTTCTTTCCCCAAGTGCTGGGCATTTTCCTCCCCAACTAACTTACATTTGGCTCTACCAACAGCAACCCGGTCAGTTACATCGAATATTGTATGTGGCAGCTTGTACTCCCCTGCTCTCACCCGTTGGACCTCTTTTTACCGAAGGGAGGGGGGATCACCGGTCTGCTGAGTAAAAAATAACAGCAACTATTCTCATTTTCTGGCTTGTGATAATCAGTTGTGACTAAATGGCAGCCTTCTTTTTTTGACAAGTATCCGTTGGGGTTTTATATTTTTTTTCTAGGTTACACATCACCTTCATGAATTTTATTTACTACCGCCTTCGTTTGTTAGCAACCCTTCCGCTCGACTCTAGGTTACTTTCCACCACTTTGCCATTTACTTCACGCCCACTTCGTGCTGCGTTGCCCGAATGCTCAAGGAATACTGGGTCAAGGGCGCCGACGTAAAAGTTACCTACACCCGTTGCCAATTACTAGCCCATCTATCGGTTATCCTGGTGAGTTCCCTCCAGTACGCACTATGCCTGGAACGTCAGCCCCTGTGGCATAGCTTTGGCACCTTGCCTAGTCTATGTTCACTCTTTGTTCTATTGCACCATACGCTAGTGTTAGTAGCCTGTTTGTGGATTTCGCGGCTGGTCCAATTCGTTACCATCTTCGGCACACCTTTCGCCTATGGTTGTCTGTGGATTAATACCTGGTTCGGCCTACCTAGCCTCAGACTTGCCTACCCAGAATCTCCACCGGCCACACTACCGGAATGGGTGAATGCGTCGATATCCAGGACGGTGGCTCTATCCCCATGGTTCACTGGTTGGACCACTTATTTGACCCAGTGGCTTTTCCAGGCCACTGCTGGTGACTTAAACTCCCGAGCTTGGATGCCCAGTCCCGGGACGATGTGGGAATGGGCCCTGAACCAGTGGGTACCATTTGCCCTCTGGTGGCTCTTGTGGGTACTACGGCGCAACTTGCACGGTATCGTGATATTCCAACAGTCTACCCAGTGCAGCTACTTGGTGTGTTGGATATATCGCCTGTATTGTTTATTCTGCCCGTGTCTCGTCATTGTACTGTGGCAATGGTATCCGGTGCTATTGGCCACGTGGAATGTGCGGAGCTACAATACCGAGGATTCACTCACCACAGTGATGACCCATAAGATTCATCTCACGCCCTCAGGACCCAATGTGGTGTACATGGCCCTGGTGGGTATGGCCGCCGGTATTTCACATATTACCTGGTACAGTTTTCTATCCTTTAGTTACCATTCCGTGTACTGGAAAACGTACCTCCGGGAGGGTATCGTGGTGTGGCTGTGTGGGCCCCAAACCGTGGCCAGCAAACTCACTTAAATTGTTCTTATGGTAGGGTATTCGCTTGACTTTTACATGTCGATATTTACCTGATCATTTGTTTTATTTCACTTTGCATGCTTAATCTCAACAGCAGATACTTGTAGTAATCATATCATTCATTATCATTGCGTATAGTTTAGTTTTCTCCACACCTACTACATCCATGTCTAATATTCTTCACTTCTTTCCCCTGCACCATGAAGGAACACTATATATCCTAATTTTGGCGGGTATTGGCAATATCGAACAATGCATTTGTTTCTAACTATTATCAATTTCCACACAATTTCTTGCGAATATCTCAATTGCCTGTTTTGACCAAAGCAGCCTTTCTACATTTTAACTCTATCGTGATTGGATAATCCCACATTGTATGTTTTATTCCCTACCAGAAAAAAATTATTGTCTAGAAATCTATCCCATTAAGTATACGGTATTGCCCAAATGATAAAGGAAATAGGGATTATACCCCTCGTAGTGAGTGGCTAAAGTAGACATTACACTTAAATAAGTGAGCGAGGCCTTCCGAGCTCATCCAAGTGGTGTAATTTTTCAAAAAGTACCCTCTTCAGATACCCAATCTGCTCCCCCAACTGTAACAACCATTTGTCAGCCTTTTGCATGTCATACTTTTCTACTTTAGTTATTGAGTTTACCAATCTGCCTGCATTTATCGCTTAAAAAAACTTAATTCTTTTTGCCAATGGACTCGTGAACGTATACCGGCTCATTTACCACGATTATAACAAACGTCTTTACCAACCCACCTTTTTTTCTCCGACCGAATATTCAACGGATATGTCGCGTGGCGGTAAATTAGCACTGGGCGCTTCCCTTGTCTTTGCTACGGCCATGATTTATAGTGTCCACCGAATGCAACGGGTGGAGCGTGAGGTAGGTGTCATTTCCGTACTCCTGACTTTTGATTGATTTCTTTGGAATGGGGGAGAGGGAGGGTACTCCTTGAGTTCGGCGCAGTAAATACACTGGTCATAAATGGATGATGCCCCTGGCGTGATAAAACATGATTATTTAACTCAATCTATGGGAAGCCGTTATGACACGCGGTGTGGTTTTAACTTTGTTTTTGGGTCCTTGACACCGGGTTACGGGGTCGTGCTTGCCGTTCGCAATACCATCGCTGTTCACGATTCTGCTTAAACCAATGTAGACTATGCATTACGGAATTATCAAGGATGAAGAGCGACGGAAATTGAAACAACAAAACATGGAGGAATTGGAAACGCAACGGAAAATTCAGGCTGAATTAGAAGCAGAGCAACCCGTTCATTCCCAAACTTAATCGCCACTCTCCTGGGCTGCAGCCAAAGCTGGTGGCATATCTACCAGATGTCGTCGCCCGGGAACAAATTCACACAGTACAAGAGGTGGTTACCACGAAAAATTTTTCGACACGGATTCCTTCGATCAAAGGTTATATTCCGTTTCTTTACAGCTCATCGACAGGTATTGATTAGCCGAATCTTTCCTAAAATGGATGAACCCTTGTAATTCCCATCCCAGCGTATCCTGGGAAGCTGTCGATGAATGTACCACCTTGCGATGTAGCTCCATACCTAGAGAGGACTCGATGAGTGTAGCATTTCTTGGAAAGCAAAAACATGTGATAATAAACGAATACGGTTAGACCAATGTATAACTCCCATCACCTCACTTTTTTCATGTTTCCACTAGTTACTATTGGCCTTGGTGGTTAGGTTAACACTCATCAGCATCGGGCCTATGCAGGGGTGATATCAGCTATGTTACTGAGAATATTCGGGAGGTGGACAGGGCCGTGTGCAGTACCCTTGGTTTATCTTCACCAAGTGGCATCATCCATGCTTTTGTACCTTAAGGAGCGCTACCGTATCCCCACGAAGCTCCCATTGCTACAGAAGTCTGTCGATCGGGCACCGTAATACTACTAAAATTAAATAAATGAGAAGCCCAATTTTTCGTTGTAATGTAAATCATCTAGATGAAACGAGTGGAGATTGAATTTCATGTTTACATCAATAATCTTTTGTTGGTTTACATTCAGGATTTCTGCCTTTCCATTTGATTATACAGAAATGGGCAAACCAAGGGATCAATTAAAGTATCTAACCGCTTTACGACTCGTAAGATTGGTCGAGTCCAGCCACCATTGTGGTGTAAAGTTCGCATCACAGTATTGTTTTTCATCGTTGCATATTCATTGCTAAATTTGGCTACCTGACGACAGGTTCAAACGGTGCATTCCAGGGTGAATCACTCCCTTCTCACAAGCATTGCTCATTAGTGTTACCATTTTTTGTTACATAATCAATACGGCTGTCAAATTTTCTGCTATGATATTGACGTATTACTCAAAAAATTGGCGGCTATTGGTAGCGGGAACGAGTATGGAAATGGCTAGCTTGATAGAGGTGGGGAGTGACATACATCTGAGTAATCGTTGGGCATAATAGAGCTCGCTAAATTCATTTCATATTTTCCAGTACTCATATAATATCATACGCATTCGCCCACATCCTTATATGTGGTTAGCACCACTCACACCTACGTGCACCAATGTGCCTCTTTGTCTTTCATCTTATGTGGGTATGTGGCTCTCAGTAAGCGAATATGTTTGATTCACTTCTTTATATTGAGATGATAAAAATTACAGTTAATAATGAGCCTATATTTTCTGGTTTTTGCCACGTCGAAAAAAATGAAATACCTACTTTGTGCAGTCCTTTTTTTCGGCGAGTGTAAGTTGAACACTGTATGATCAACGGACCCTGGAAGGGTAACTATAGGGATAGTGGTCCACATGCCTTGGAATAATCGGATATGGACCAAGACCCGAGGGGACTAGTCATTCATGGATACATTGGTTAGTCTGATTTGTAAGGTAAAAATGTGGGTTGACAACTACCATTAGACAAGTAAGGTTTCCCTGAAATTTAACCTGTTCTTCAACAGATCTTTTCACCCAGTCACCAATAAGAACACGAGTAATCAGTAGCAATGGAAGAAGAGCGGAGACGAATTATCTCAAAGAAAGGGCAACTGGAAAGAAGACTGAGTGCCCGAAATACCCCCCCAACATTTTTATCAAAATGGAGGTTGACCCCAAGGTTAATCGAGGGATCGATGCCTATTTTAATAGGGCCTAGAGTGGATTACTCGTTCTCCTCCATCTGACTAATTGCCCAATTTTTGTAGCAGAGTACAAAGAAACACAAGGTTAATTGGAAGGGCAAGCAAGGCTAACATGACCGACCAGCCGTTAAATCACACCTTCATTTCGGTTGGCTCATCGTAAATTGAAGGGACTTTCTCGTCCACTAACGCGTTCACTACTTCTTTGTATCCTACCGGGGTTAAACCTATTTAGCAGAGTAAATTACAGCCGAATAATGATATCCGCACCATCCTAATAAAAGGAGGAACAATGCTCACCGTTTACTTATATAGCTATTCGTCGTTTTTTTCGTACAGGCCTACAAAAACTACTCCCAAGTCCTTGTTTATCTCTTTTCCTGGAACGTCCTCGGTGGCTCGTGTTTTTCCCATCCCTTGACATCTACGCTCCCTCTCCACTGTACCTAGTGTGTGTCTATCACGGCTACGATTAACCTTTCCAGTTGCCTATTATACAAAACCACGTTTCCTTCCACCATGCGCGTTTCCAAAGTCATTATTTTGACCGTTACCACCCTGGCTTTCGTCGCGTGAGGCTTTCCCACCGTCGAAACCGGTATGTCCGCTACCGCGGATAATACTACACTACATTTCAACACGAAGGTAAATGAAGTGAGTGACAGCTCGGCTCAGGCCAACGGAAGCGGAACCGCCTGGATGCTAGGTCTTATAGGATGGCACTAGTCTATTAGTGTCTTGTATTATCCAGGACTTAGTGGACTTATTTTTATTTTTTCATCCACTGTAACCCGTTTTGTATAATAGAGATGATATCCTAGACCAGTGTTTCCGCCGTTGAATCGATTCCAGAGCGTAGAATGGTGATTGATGTTACAAATTCTCGTCACTTTCAACCAGAGGAAGTGACGGAGATTTACCCATTTAATATGAACGTGTTTTATGCTTTTCAATAATGCTGTATTTTATGTTTCTATCCTCTTTAAACTGTAATAAAATTATAATGATTCTTCACAAAGTTTTATGCACAGGCGAGTAGTATCCTTTTGACGTCCTACTAGCAAACGTGGTGTATTTTCCTTCTCCACCTTGAACTCCGTTTTCAACGATGAATAGGTGATAACGTTACAGCTTTTATTAGAGCCATTTCAATGTATTCAGTTTAAAGTGCCATTTGACCAAACTTTCTTGTGTTTCGTTTACTCGTCAAAGTAATCAATGTGACTCCCCGATTCAAATTGATCAAAGAGAACCAGTTGGGCCAGTTTACGTGCCGAATATTTCATCGGGACTAAGTTTCCCTGCTCACAGTTACCAGCATGTAAAAAATCATGCCGAAAAAAGATATATCGATTCCAGATAGTGAATAGAGTGTTCGTTAATAGATTGATATCGGGTATAAAATCCGTTTAGCATCGCAAAAAATTACCAAGGAAATCTGCATTGTTCCATTATGATTTTACTTCCGCCCGCTTTGAACGTATTACCCCCTTGGTGCATTACATGCTAGCTAAGGCTATCGCACATCATTCTGTTGCGCTTACTTACCTCCTGGTACATGTCTGTGTACAACTTCTTCTGTTGGGGATCCCCCATCGTTTCGCGAATACACTTTTGCATATCAGTGTCCAAGGGCCCGGGAGCATAATTCAATGTCTTGGTGTATGTCGCATCCTCCTCTTGGGCGATGACCTTGGTGAGCGTATCCCGGGCCGCCTTGGCGGTCGCATAAAATCCCCAATAGGGAAAAGGTTGCACGGCCAGCAAACTAGAGATATTCACCAAGGTACGTTGGGTAGGATAACACACTTGAGTAACGTGTCGCAGAAACTGAGTACAGCACGCTGTGAAAGATACCAAGTTGATATCCAAAAAGTCCCGCATAGCACGCCATTCATATTGCTCCACTTTTAGTGATAGGTCTCCTAGCGTACCTGCGTTGTTTATCATGGTGCATGAGTCCAACCTCAACGGTTTGGTGGAGTTGGAATCACGGGGGAAAAAGTCAATGGCTTGCTTTACGACAGTAAATAGCTGGTCGAGATGGTGATCCAAACTGTCCAAATCGTCCAAGTGGACTCCTGAAATGCACTCAATCGCCAATTGTCCGCCCGATGTGGTCGGAGGCACTGGGACTCGGGAGCGACATTGGGTAGCAGTGGCCGCTAAGGCGTCCGCCTGTCTGCCTAGCAGGACGAGAAAGAGGGCGTGGTTAGGTCGGATTTGGAAAAATTCTGTAGCATAGACTTGGGCAATGATTTGACCGAAACCATTGCCTGCCCCTACCACAATGCAAGTATGTACTGGGGTGGTATCCATCATCAAGGTAAAAGAATAAATAGAGGCACTCACTGATTAAGAATAACAAAGTAAAAGCATACCAAAACCAGGCACTCACACTCACACTTACAACAAACAACCCCTCCAGCACCTGGCGACTATACATGGTGCAATTCTTTGCATGTGACATTGACTACTTCACACCAATCTCAGTCTGGTAGGACTGCGTTTTTCTGATTGGGTATGGGGGATATACCAACCCCCTTGTGGTTCCCTACTTTTCTAGGGCTTCCGTCTAACCCCACACTCATAAATCTTATCTCCCATCGTCTGTTTACGACCAGGCATGAGACTCGTTCGGTTTCCTATTATTGCTTTACGTATTCCGTTAGCCTCACAATTTGTATCTGGTTTTTCCCTCTCACTGCCCTCGTTTCCGTTATACCTAATTTCGTCGTCCACAATTCCTCAAACATAGACACCCTCCAGTTACCATGCTGTATCGGTCTTCCTTTGTACTCCCCGTTTCCCGCGCTCGACTTGCTCATGTTCTGTGGAGGACCAGAGTGCCATTTTGTCTTTTCCCTTCACAGCGGTACAGCACGCCATCCGACGTCTACTTTGACACTTACCAGTTGACCCAAAAATTGCATGAAAAGGGCTTTTCCACTGAGCAGGCGGAAGCGGTGAAGGACTGTTTGCAAGGCATTATTCAAGACAGGCAAGTACACGAATTCACCCAATATTACCGAACTTTATTTTTTTTCCTCACCCTGTTCTCTTGGTGCTCACCCACATGGCAGGCCCCTTGACTTCGAATGGCCCCATCAGGTAGCAATTCCATACCCGGGAGGCATTATACCCACTACCTTATTCATGTGCGTTGTTGGAATAGTGCTACCGGTGGTTCTCTATAACATTTGTACTAATGCAATGGTGTAGTGTGTACTTTCCCTTCAATGTGTTGCTACCCTAATTTTACGTATTCGTGAACGCGATCTCTGAACGAAATACAGTGTACATAATGTTCGACAGGAAATGGTCACCAAAGCTGACCAGGAAAAGGTAACTTATCAACCATGATTGTTGCATATTTCTTCACGTTAGAGCTCCTTACTATAGTACTTCATTTATGGTTATCATCATATTAGTGAAAATGGACGATACTCGTGTGTCAAGCTAGTTTTTTTCGCATTACGATATGAGGACACAACTATATTAACATATGGACATTTTAATTTAATATTGACATTCGAAACGTTGTCGTACCCATAATTCACAGAATGTCTACATGTACAAGGTCGATTTCGCCCAACTGAAATCCGAAATTCAGATGTTAGAAAAGAATGACTACACCATGATGAAATCCGACATATCGAAACTCACCGCCGAAGTGGATAAACTCCGACAAAAACTCAAGGAAGAAATCACTCGGTCCCAAGCCGGCGTGCGGTTGGATATGAACCTGGAAAAGGGTCGCATTCGAGACGAAGCCGGTGCCCAGATGTTGAAAGTTAAAGAAACCAATGCCAAGATCGAGGCGGAAATTTCCAACCTACGGACTCAGATGGAGTCGATTAAATTTCAAATTTTGCAGTACATGATTGGTACTATCACCGGTACGGGGGCCTTGATTATGGCCTATATGAGAATGTTCAAATAGAGAGCTTTCGGTTTATTCTGCGTACGGTGTGTAAAAGTTGAATGTTAGCTGCTCTTGTTCTTCTTTTGATCTGGCTTTGTAGCTTTTATGTAGGACATTTTAATAGAAGTATGACTTTGATAAACAACCAAGCTGTGTCGTGGTGTAGTGTTTGTATACCCTTTCCTTGAATTTCCCCGTACAGCCACAGTATTTACGGTGGAGCTATTCCTACTTTTTGAGTGGATAAACCCCGATTGAGCACCAGTGACTCTGTTTGATGAAATTTAACTTTATTCACTTTCTGGACAATGTTTTGCTTTGGAACAGACTAACTGAAGGAAGAAAAACGTAATCAAGATACCTTATATAGGAAAGCGACTCAAAATTAATTAAAAAAAACTTACACACACATAGAGAGAGAGAGAGAGGAACTTTAGTCAGTTTATAAGTATAAGCCCTGACCCAACTGTACGAAAGTCCAATTAGATTTCCAGAGTTTCTTTAAACACGGTAGTAATCAATGGATGCACATCATCAGTAAACACAATCGTTTCCAAAGTAGACGACAGGGCCTTGACGCTAGTATGGTAGGTCCGCATAATTTCACGGTAGCGTCCAGCAATCCACAAATACGGTTGATAGGCCTCCAAACCCACGCCTTTGTCGATACACTGTTTAATAACGGTGGTAAGCAAACTAGAAAAGTTTTGGAACAGAGCCAGGAGCAGATCTTTTTGTTCCAACTGTAAACTAGTCATGGTAGATTCCAACTGGGCGATATTTTCCAATGTAGACACCTCGGCAGGGTTCTCTTCGGTGCTATCCTGGGGCGTCAGGAGTGACCGTTTGCTGTGGATACGTCGGTCAATTTGTTGGATACGGGATTCCAGTTTGTGAATCGTATTGCGCAGGGTTTCCCAGACGTAAAAAGGAGCAGGATAGTCAAACTGGATCCGTAACGGGTTGAGGGCCCACGTCAGTACCGACACGGGGCTCACGACACGGTAATTGAGTAATTTGTCGATAATAATGGTGACAAATTGTGGGTTGTCCTTCCAAAACTCGTTCACGCTCTCCACAATATGATGTTTGGCATCGGCGTCCATGCCAAACTTCTTGAGTAAAGGAAGATAACGTTCAATCACGTTGAGCATATGGCTAAAACTCTTTCTACCGATAAACAGCACACACTGCACAAACACATCCCGTACCACCCGGGTTAGAGCGTTATCGCTGGTCACTGTGACATTGATGAGTTGATCGCTGGGGACTTCACCGAATCCTTGCGGGAAATAACCGTACACTTGGCTGGAGGCGGTGGCTACAGGGGCCAGTTCCTCAAAGGATAACCCCGCCAGGTCGTATTGGTACGCGTTTTCGAGGAAATTTTGAATGGTTTCGATGGATTCCTTTTGGTTGAGTTGGTCCAGGAGGGCGTTGGCAAAGGTCTGGATGGCCTCAGGAAGTGGGTGAGACCCTTCGTAGCGGAAGTTGGGAGTGAGGGAGATATCGGGCATCACCACAGGATGCAACTCTTCGGGAATCGTGGTTTTAATACGGTCCATATAAGACAGACGAATACACTTGGAAAGTGATTCGTGGACAAATGCCAAGGCAGGGGTGGCTGGATGGCAACGTTGTAGAGTGTCCGCCCAGACCTGCCAGTCCCAGGTGTAATTACCGTTACTCAGGTACATGGCGAACCAGTCCGCAAACCGGTGGATGCATTCGATATCCCAGGCCACTCCGGTTTCGGGTTGGGCGGCCAAACGCTGCAAAGTACCCCGGGTAGGACTAGTGGTCTCATCGGTTGGGGCACCATTACCAATCTGACTCCACAGCGGTTGGGTAGGCATGGTGGCAAAGAGATCCGAAATGGCTATCGACAGCAGGGGGAAGAAGCGGTCATGGGAGAACTTGCAGAGTTCCACGGTCAGCGCCGAATAATACATGATTTTATGGGAAGGGCTAGGTAGTTGGAAAAGACGAGAAAACAATGAGGTTACCACCAGTTGGTCGATATTCAACAGAGGACGCTGGGGCGGGGGTACCTCGTCCGATTCATCCGTGGTTACGGTTTGCCACAGGACCTGTGACACCATAAACTGGAGTTGGGTTAGGTAGTTGGCAGCGTCCTTGCGGTTAACGTGGAAAATATCCATAGTGTCCAGCAGCATGTCATAAACGACAAAGTGGTCCAAGACCAGCTCCGGCTGGGGTTCAGGATACAACGGAATCCATGGGGTGGGTAGGATATCGGAGAATCGTTGTTTGGTGGCATAAGTTTCCCGGAATGCCGCCTGCATAGGATCCACTTTGGTCTCCAGCTCGCTGCGAGCTCCCGATACTGACACCGATGAACTGGAATTGTACTCCGGTTCGGTTCCCGTAAAGGTCACTTGTTTGGGATCCACGGGCGGGGGAAGTTCTAACGCGGCCACCGTGACCTCCATTGGCTGCAGGGGGGCCAACACCGAAGAAAACTTTTCATAGGTACGATGTACAATGGGGTCTTCCCAATTTCTTTGGCGCAGTTCCTCTACCGTGTGATAAACGTACTGCAATGGTGCCGTTTGGTAATTTTGCCACAAGGGAGACACGGCCAAGACGTTGGGGTCCACCGTGGCAAGGTTCGCCAAACCCGGGAAGCGCTGCAGTAGGACAAGGGGAGGTCGTTGTTGGCTCGGTTGCTGAACATACTGCTGCAATGTTCGGAACAACTCGTCCATCTCAGTTGGCGCGTACTGATCCAGGTGGCGCCCGACCCAGGGCAGGGTGATCATCACCAAGTAGATAAAGGTATCGGCCCGGGTCTGGTCCTGTACCTGTGGGTCGTCCCGTACCACTGCATTAATAAAACAACGTAGCAGGTCTAGACATGACGCGGGGAGAAACACACCGACTGAGGTAAGACAAGCGAAAAAGCGTAACCACAACTTGACCATTTTGTAACGATGCGGATCCTTGGCCGTTTCCATCAGTTGGTCCCAGGACATGCGCACAATGGCCTCTGCAATCTCCGGTTGACGGGCGTTTATCAGCCCGACCAAGGTGGCATATGTTTCGGTCTTCATGGGCAATTCCGTCACCACCCCCTGGAAAGCGCGCAAAATAGTCTCGGACAAACGATGGTATTCTTTACACAATACCCCTGCCAGGGCCTCCAGGTTGAACGCTACCGAAGAGGACAACTTATCACCCACTTTGATAATCAACGTCGCCAGTCGCTTTTCTAACTCTTCCAATTCCAACCGATGACGATCTTGTGCCGACATGGGAGTGTTACGACCACCCCGACCGCCCCCGAAACGGTTGAAACCGCGGTCACGTCCCCGATGTGGGCGATCATACGGTTTGGCACGGTGATGGGAACGACGGAGAGTGCGTCCAAATTGATCGACCGCCTCCGTGTGTTCTTTGGAAGTACCTTCCATGACAGGATTCGGAGACGGGTTGTATTCCTCCATGGCTAAGGTGGTAATGGAACACGACGATCAAAGTAGAAACCTATACCAAAGCAATCGCTGTAGGTAGTATGGGATTGACAAGAGGAGGAAGTGACAGGCAAGAGGAAAATAAGAAACGATTAATAAAGGTTTCTTTGGTAAGAATGTCAGAAATTTTTTATAAAAAATGCATTCGTTAGCAAGAAAATATTAGACAAATTCCAACCACATCGGCTAGTCCAGCAGAGAAAAAAAGAATAGCCAGGAACGCGTCGTAAAGGGCCTGGCGCCGAGAGTGCCATCAAAGAGCCGCACTGTACAACTTTCGCACCAATCCCTAACTACATCACTATATCTAAAGTTACTGTTAAAAAAATTGCTGTACAGCGTAACTCCAATACTCCGACAATAGAGGTGGAGTATCATATAAAGGAGTAGTGAAGGTAGAACTGATTGTTTCTATTCTGCAGAGGCGGTTAAAATACAAAGGATTGGGGTATGAGGAGAGCTACCAAAGGGGATTCAGAAGTCATCACCAACGGGTTATTCTTTATTGACCATAGCACATAAAGATGTCCAGACAAAAGAGACCCAATTCCTAAAGATTTTATAGTGGGAAGATGGAGAGTGATATTACATCAGACAACATCCCATTAAGGGAAAAGAGGAGCTATGGATATTGCAATATGTAAAGCAGCAGCTAGTGATGATCCAGTTCCTTTTAATAATACACATCTATCTGGCCGAATATTTAACAATTTAGCACAGAACAATTCGATATACTGGTACGTGAAAAATGTTACGGGAACCCATGAAGCCCCAGGACCGCGAAACTCGCAAGGGAATTACTGGGCTTGGGCATCTTCGGCGGCCATGGCGGATCCCAGACTTGCCCCTTCGTGGCCCATAAGGTTAACAACTTTACCATTGTCTAGACGCAGCAAAAACTCGTGGTCCATCCAGTGGTTATCGACCCGGTAGGTCTTTACTGAGATTGTACCGGCGTTCCGAGGGCCTTTAATGCGAAAGGAGATTTCGACATGACCCTTGAGCTGGTTGATCGTACCGGATATCCAGGGCCAGCCATGCTCAAATGTAATCGGGCTACCTAGCAACTCTATCGCTTCCGGGTGGTAGCGTATCACAAACAGAGTGTTGGTAACGGCGCTGGAGCACTGTCGTTGATAATTAAAAGCAAGTGCTGTCCCGGCTACCCACGCCACCAGAGCCACACCGGTTACCACGTATTTCAGGGTGCGGTTGCTCTTTATCTCGGGAAGCGGCCGTTCGATACTCAAGGGGCGGGACGAAGAGGTGGTGGAGGTGGCCAATTTTCGTAAGTATCCAACTCGGGGAGCACCACCAGCGCTTTTCGAAAAACGCCAGGGGGCAGTTGCGCTCCCAGCCGGTACCATCAACTGTGGACGCTGTGGGAGGCTGCCGATCAGCCAACGTGGCTTTGCTGATGTGATCAATCGTCGTAACATGAAACAAAATAAATTCTTGGACAAATGGTGTGGTTTCTATAGGGATAAATGGAGCAGTGATCAAAAATTAACGCCGTTAGTCTATTACCGTAATCCACTATGAAATCTAAAAGTGTCTTAACTCTTGATTGTTACTGGAGTCCAGCGCAATGATATGGGTAGTTTTTTTTCGACTATGTAGAGAAAAATTCGCCAGCATTGAGTAGGTCTCTCACTAAACCCTATTGGTTAAATTTTAGTTGGTACATTTTTGCTCCAAATCTCTATATAGTAGAAAAAAAATCACCCATATAGTAGAAAAAAAATCACCCATATAGTAGAAAAAAAATCACCCATATAGTAGAAAAAAAACTACCCCAATCCACTCTCAATGTGAAACTGCTTGATGTGAACACAGAGGGAGCAAAAAAACTAATATGGGTAGTTTTTTTTGACTATAGAAAAAAATCTGCCAGCATTTAGGTCTGTCGCTAAACCTTATTGGTTAAATTTTGTAACTGGTACGTTTTTTCCTCCTAATCTCTATATAGTTGAAAAAAAATCACCCATATAGCTAGTACCAAGGTCAGGGGGGGTACAGGGCTTTATGTGCTTAAACTCAGTAATGTCATCATTCTTATATATGGGTAGTATTTTTTCGACTATATAGGGATAAATCTGCCAAGTTGAATGGGTCTCTCACAAAATCCTATTGGTTATGTCATTGTTGGTACAATTTTTTCTCCAAATCTCTATATAGTCGAAAAAAAATCACCCATATTGGGAAAAAATATTCGCTCCAAATACACGTTCACTATAATATCGAAGGACGACTTGTAAATGTTGTGGCTGTTTTCCTGTTGGAATAATACGCTCGGGTTGGCCAAAGGCTTCATAAAGGTACGCATGAATCATCGAGGGTACTTGATGATAAGAATATAGTCAGAGATGAAGCCACTCTCGAAGTTCATTCAGAAATCCTAAATGTGCTAGGGTTCGTCATCTACGGGGATTATAGATATAGGGAAAAGCAAAATAAAGTTCAAGTTAAGCAGGAGTTGATTTAGGTATTCGAAAAAAAATACATATTAATCGGACACATATCTTCTAGATTACATAGTCAAGAGTAATGCATGGGTGTTATTTATTGGGTGGTGAAAAGTTAGCAGAGAGGCCCACACACCAGGCACATCTGTTATCAAGCATGTCTAAGGTTTTACTTTATGCGAGTTGTGAAAGATGAACATGGCACGCTACTTTACATTTCGTAATCTTGTGCGGCTGAGGCGGATGCTTGACTTTCGATCACTTCCTTGGCGATGGAACAACCCCATTTGACGGTTTGCTTTTCGTGGCAATCTTTGGTTAATGCGGAACTACGTACATAGGCGTGTAAAAAGAAGAGTATACCCTGGGCCAGAACGGCGCTGTGGGCCGAAACTTTGGAAAAGGTAGTGATTAAATGGTCAAAATCCTCCCGTTGTTTGGCGTGGCGGGGTAAAAAGATGTGAATAAAGAGCATCTGCAGGAAAATTTGGGATTGGGTCTTCAACTTGGCGAAATTAACGGGTTTTAAGATACCCAAGCCCAGAGCCTGTTGGCTAACAAGATGGGCGTAAAATTTGGCTATGTTAACCACTCGGTGCAACGGTAGCTGCCCGCTAGCATCCAGATTGTTGCCAAAGCTGGTATCGTCTTGCTCGGCGGAATCCCCTTGGGTTTGGCGACCTAGTCCACCCACGGAGCTTTCCCCCAGCAGGCGCAAGAAATCCCATAGACAATACTGAAATGTCACCCGAAACCGGTGGTCGTAGGAGCAAAACCGTTCGGCTATCACGGAGTAGTATGGGTTAAATATTCGTTCGCTACCACAGCATTGTACCAACACCCGGGCAATCTCCCGCTCCTGTACCTCCTTGAGACGAAGTTTCGTCAAGCGTTCGAAGCAGTCGACGTAATCTTCGCTGGTCATGAGAACGATAAAAATGCTCTTTCGGATATCAGTGTTCATATTGAGGCGACGGGCCATGGCTAATAAATCCTGGCTAGCCGTCTGAACAACGGGACTTTCACCAGATTGGGTCCCCAAGATGCCCTCATCGTGACCACTCCAGGTGGAACCCACTAGCCACCATTTGCCCTTGGTTTCGATGCAGCGGATGTCTTCTAGGGATACCCCCAGGGCTTCACTAGACCGGGTGGTGCGTTTGGCGGTGAGATTACCCAGAAATTTTTTTAACCTCAGCACCGAATCGCCCCCACTAGAGCCTTCCCTAAGACGATTGGTCCGTAGATTATTGAGTACTTCAAGCATAAACTTGGTGCGGGCGTTGAGATGACCTCGGGGCACGTGGGTTACCGCCAAGTTAACCGCCAGGATGGTTTCTTTCAACCGAACGGGGTCGTCGTGGCGTAACTGATACCCGCAGGTTTTGATCATTTTGAGAAGCAGCTCCACGTTTACTTCGTTAATTTCCTGCGCGAATACCGTTAGGAGATCGTACACCAGTACATGCGAAATCACCTGGAAATTGTAGAGTTCGCACACCAAGGCAATCAGGTTTACACACTGTTTGCCTACAATGTCAGCATCGACGTCATCGCCGTCCTGTGCATCCGTCTCTGAAACAGTAGGATTCGCCATTTTCTCCCGTTGGAGTGCTGCTTCGTAACCTTTGTCAAACTGTTCGATGGTTTCCTGTACGAAATGTGCAGCAGCTTCCGTCCCAATGATACGGTATAGGGCAGCTACGAAGGCGGCATTGTGGGAAACAAAGCTCGCCAACAGATTCGCCCGGTTAGTTAAGGTTTGTAACAATAAAGTGGTGAACACCGAAGTGACCTCGGCCCGTGGAAAATTGCGGTAAATATCCTCGGCTTGACTTAGAATAGATTCGACATTGGACTCGCTCAGCCGGTTGAGTAATCCCTGGACTTGTTTACGAATTTTGACTAGGCGTTCGCTAGCAGGATCGGACTCTTGTTTACGTAAGTGGGGAGGCACGTACCGTCGAGCTGAGGAGGTAGTGATGGTCGCAAGGTCGGAAACGGGTTTGTGAAGAATATGAGATGCGCGTGTAGAATTTTCGAGAACCAAACTGTTTCGAATTAATGTCTCTGGATCCGAATCTGATCCGTCCGTGGAAAATTGGTTGTCGGTATTCGCAGCGTCTGTTTGATATTCCTGGTCTGTTTGCCGCTCGTGGACAACTTCGGAGTAAATTGTATTAACATCACTTGTCCCACTGTCCGATCCTTTTTGATTCACGTCCAGATCCCCGAACCCTGTAAATTCTTCACCATTGTATTCATCAGAAAATTGCTCCATATCGATATCGTCCTCCTCTTCATCGTCTTCCGAAGCATCGCTGTCAAACGCATCAAGACCATCTAGTGCTAACCTCGCGTCACTCATACCACATGCCTCACCGTGGGATTCGGGGGCCAACCTTGTTGAGCCCACTTGAATGTCCTCGAACAGATCGTCAAGACCATCGGTATTC